>OMNM01018233.1:2598-15483 GCA_900302745.1 Parablennius parvicornis | reverse complement strand
TGGTTTGTTTACCATCATAAAATGAGGTCCCCTGATCTGACTGAAAACGTCTGCACCTTCAGCAGACTGGCTCTTCATCCTACAGACGCCTCCTGTCCCTCAGTCGGATACAGTGAAGGCAGCAGCAGCTCTTAGGCCTGCTGCTGCATCCAGCATCTGAAGTTATTCAACAACTGAGACCTAAAGCAGTGCAGGATGAAGCCAGAAATACAATGGAATACCCTTTGTACTATCCGGTGTTCAGGTATTCCTATCATTTCATCATAGGGCCACATGAGCTTCGTTAAACTTGCGGTCTTGCGTCAAACACTCAAGTATTTCATGTCAATGTCTTTGTACTTTAGGATTTCTGCTAAATAGCAGTACTCCATCTCCAGCAAGGCTCAACTGATTGTAGTGTCATATATTGCATATGAATCCACAGTGTAATAAAACATATGACTTATTGCAGTTCAGTAAGTCTTCTGGCATTAAATATGATACATTTGTTGTATATTAACAACCCTACTCTTCATTAGGTGGGCATTACTTTCTGCCTTATTGGAATTTTCAAATAAATAACATTAGCTGTGACTAAACTGAACAAGAATTAGATTCTCTCAATTACATTTCTCCCTAAGTTTCTCCCTTGGTTTTTCCCCCCAGCTTGCCAGAGAAGCTGTGGACCAGCTCTCCCATTGCTTAATCTTCAAAACATTACAGTGAAGCCAAACACTGGCTGACATAAATACTCAGGAAAACATACAAAAGCCTGTCTGCCCTCTGTTCTCCACTGCAGGGGTGTCAAACATAAAACCTGTGTGGCCCACCAAAGCACCAAGCAAATTGTAAAAATCCCAAAATAAACATTGGTTTTTTTAAACAAATTTCTCTGTAGTAGCAGACAGAACAAATCACTGAAACCCGAGCTGAGATATTGGTGATACTGTCTATGAAAGCAAGCGAACTAGCATTCGCCTCAAAGCAATACTCTCAGGGTGAGTTTGTAAGAACCTGCATAAGACAACAGCTATAGGAGGTATTTTGGACATTTCACTGTATTTTGTGCCAGAAGATGTCATCAAAATTCACTTTATGCCAAGATTGTACAAATCCTTGGTCCTAAATATTCGGTTTTTGCAAAAATATAGACATTTTCATTGCATATACTCTGCACCACAACAAAGAAAAACTTAAAAGTTTAAATAGAAATGTTATTGAAGGACTATTTTACTGGTTCGACACACTCGAGATGAAATTAGACTGAATGTGGCCCCGAACTAAAATATGTTTGACACCCCCGTCCAGGTGTAAACTGTCTGAACAGGAATGATTTACCATTTATTACCATGGACGCATGTTAGCTGAGACTAACAACATCCCAATGTTTGTTTTGACTGACTAATAGTCCAAACCATTAAAAAAAAAAGTGACATAGTCAAAGAATTGTAAAACAATCATTGATGGGTTAATGTGTCGGCAGTATGACAATAATGTTCAATAAAATGTGTTTCACACAGTCACGACACATTATTCCCCCATTTGATTTATGCGCTTATTCAAATTCTATCAACCAAAATGAAAATGAATCTCTGATGCTGTCGGCTTCGTCGTTTTAAACTGAAAAATGTTTTTGTCAAAGAGTGAAGGTTTTTTTTTTTTTTTTCATTGAACTTATGAATTGGCAGAACTGCTGATCCACAAATAGCCACATAGGGACTGTTTGATGCAGTAGATCTATCCAAAGTGGCACATTTACACTCAGTATTGCTGCTTGAGACAGTGTACCTTATTCTCTTCCAGTTTTTATGTTTTCAGGTTTTTGATCGGATAATTGGACATGTGATGCATAATGAGTTGTTTTGTTTGTCTGAAGGAAGTCTAATATTTTAGTAAGATGTGACTGTTACTCGAATTGTTTGATCTGTGGCATGAAATCATAGATGTTTAGAGCACTGTGCCTTTAAGACAAACACAGTGAGCAAATATACAACACTTAGTCAGTGCTTTTTAGTGTTAACCAGTTATAGAAATGGATTCAGATCTTTATTTTGTAGTTCTGCAGTTTGATTGAACATAGAGTTTTATTAACATGCTTCTTAGAGTTGATGATGTAATGATGTGAGTCACCAGTAAATGAATGTTTGAGTATAAAAATGCAGTTTGATTGTGTTTAGGATCAGAAATGTACAAAATGAACAATTACTCTGTTTTGGATTATGATGTTGAGTTTCATACAACCATCTTTTTTTTTTTTTTTTTTTTTGACAAAATGACCCAATGATCGTAATCACACAGACTAGCGCTGTTGGGAGCGGCTCCCGAGCTGGAACTTCTTAGAAAACACATGTAAGCAGTTTAAACTCTTGTGTTTCGAGAGGGAAACACGGCAACTGGACATGCACTCCACAGCTGTAGTAAATAGTTCTTCTGCAGGAGATGGATCATAACAACAATGGTGGCCTCCAGAGTGTTGTGACTCCCAGTCTATATTCTTGGTAGTTTTATTGTTGAGAGTCACCTGTAATAATGATCCACCGTCATCGTCACGCAAAAAAAAAACAAAAAAAAAAAACATTTTAACTTGAAACGGTGTCCTGTGAACTGGGCCTGAGACGTCAGCGAACTAACATACTCTGAATGCCTTGGAGTTATCAAATGCAGTGTTTTGTTAAATGCATTTAGTTTATCAACAGGTGAGCGAACAACAATCCTGAGAACACCTGAAAGACACTTGTGTGTCCTGTAGGTAAACATAATGGCTGAATGTCGACAGCAACACACTGAAAAGCAAAGCCAGAGAGAAAAAAAAAGTCAAAAACTGTCGTAATTATGGTTTTAAGGTGGTACTATAGCAGCATTCTCCCAGGTGCTATGTACTGGTATATTTTCATATACAAGTCGCTTCTCAATGTAGGTGTCATAACAACTGAAAAAAGTGTGAGTTTTATAGTCTAGAAAATCCAGTGTTAATACTCTGAAAGCTAAACCTCCACTGAAATCTTATCCACTGCACACTGAAAAAGGAAAGATTGATAATATAAGTTCATCTTGGCATGGTAGTGATCAACTCGCATCCTGGAAGCATAACCTTAACTGGTTATATCTCTAAAATTCACAGATCCTATCCAGACAGTCTCAGACGTTTGCAGAATTGGTGGTAAGAATCCAAACTCTCCGTTCTGTCATTTGATTAATGACGTGAAATCCAGAGACACGTTTCGTTCGTGGACACAAACAGGCGGCAGGGTCCCCCGCCCAATGTGTGAAAAGCTGTCAGTCAGATGTAGTGAAGGATTTCTCTCCGTTCGCAGCACGCTCTCCCAGTTTGGGCCTCCACCCTCGACGGTGGGACTCCTGCCAGAGCTCGCCCGTGATTTAGTGCGCTGACCACATGCAGCCGCTGCCATATGCTTCCTGAGGCAGCTCATATTTAAAGCTTCTGTAAGCCATCAAGCTTTCTACACGGACCTCATCAGGTCCAGGGCTGCTGCAGTGTGCGCTTTGGAAAGTGCTTCCAACACATTCTTTATAGCGCTAAGTCTGCACTTAAAGGACTGCAGTCACATTTTTGTTGGATCAGATCTACCAAGTGTGCCGGGGGTTTTAAGTAGCTGTGACTTTATACATCGTCGTCAGTGAGCCGGTTTGAAACTGGTGTCTATTCAATGGGTTTTATAATCGGTGTGCGAAAGTCAGAATGTGGAAGAGCCTCTGAAATACAGGAGCTTTAAGACCATTACTGGACAGAAAAACAGCAAAATGAATAACTGGTTCAGATATTGGAATGGATCCACTTTCACTCCCAGATCGGGTTGTTCAATCCCCATTCTTGCCTGAATTGAAGTGTTCTTGGGCAACATATTTAGCTTGGAGTTGCTGTTAATGATGGCCGAACATCTTGCTTGGCAGCTGTTACTACTGGTGTGTGTGTGCGTGTGTGTGTGTGTATCTGTGTAGGAATGGTGAACCACAACCTACCCCAGCTGAGTCTTGGTTTTTGACATTCTGGACAGGAGGCCAGCAACATGCAGAGACACACATTTAATTATGTCTCGGGCCAGTTTAAAGTCACTAGCCCGGCTAACGAGCGTGTCTTTAGATTGTTGGAGAAATGAGATGTACAGGGACAACACGCAAACTCGTTACATGAGTGTCAACATACGTCAGCCGTTATGTTCACTTAGTTTTCGTTCCCCTTCAGTGTCTCTGGGTTGAGTCTTCACCTTGAGTGAACCGGCTTGAACCTGGATGCATCAGTAACAGTAGCCTTCATGGAAACTGTTCTATGGAGTAAGTTTCAAAAGGAAGCGTAATAGACATTTATTTTGATTTGCTCAACAATTGATTGGAGTAATGATTACTACAAATAAGCTTCCGCACACAACTGAAGGAGTTGCTGTTGCGGGAGGCTCTCGGAAGCGAGTCTGTTGTGTTGTGCTGAATATATTTGTTTCTCTGGTTATTAGTTGAGACATCTGAGGACGTCATCTTCAGCGTTCTTAATTCTCTGACTTTCGAAGATGAAATAATCAGCTTTTTTTTTTGTTTAACCCTGATTAAAATCATCAGAAGCTGAAGCCCCAGAATAGCTGTTATGTAACGTGTAAATAAGGATGATCATCAGAGCGAAGTGCTTTTAATGTGACTGCAGAGCCTTTCTCTCTCTCTCTCTGATAAAAACTGTGTCACTGACTGTTGGCCAGACAGGAGCTCCATTTTCATCCTTGCTGAATTATTCAACCTGGTTAGCCCACATTCAGACACAAAGTCTGGAGAAGAGAGCGATACTACCAGCCATGTTTGTTGAATTCTGACCCAAAATACCTCCCAGAAATAAACGTTTGAACTGTCATTTATTCCCCCAAAATTTGAACTTGAATCCATTTCAGCCATAGCTGGCGTACAATAGAGCCACGTGTCTTTCTGTTGCTTTAACAATTGAAACAGTGAAGATTGAGATCAAACCACAAAACTCTGTGAACAGCAGGTGTTATTAATATCTTCCATTTACTTCAAGAAAAAAGGTTTTAGTTGGTCTGAATAATCCTTAAAGATAAATGTCTTCCACCTTCATATTTAAACACATTGGCTGAATGTTGCTACTGACTGTGTCCTGATCTTTGAAGACAGTGTAGGTATTTGGATATTGACATCAATGTGCCTGCGTAGTGTTGTAGTGGTGAGTTTGCCTGTGGGTTGGGCGGGGTTTTTTTTTGTTTTTTTTTTATCTCTGGACTCCGATTTCCTCCCACAGCTCATTTTCCCACCATATAGACAAATCGCCCATAGGTGTGAATGTCTTTTCTTTGACTCGCTTTCCACCTGAACAGACTTCTCCCATAGTCTGCTGGGATTGGTTCCAGTTCCCTGTGAGCGTGACTCAGATAAAACAGTATGAACATGGACGGAGGGACATTTCATCTCCACTCAGTTCCTGCAGCTTCAGCATCAAAAATTAGTTACTTTAGTCTTACTAAGACTGAGTTTGAAAAGTTGTTTTGAACCTGGACTGATTTTACGAGTTCACTTCACATCGCTTTCCTTCCACACTTCTGTTTCTCTGTCTGCCTTCGTTCTCTATTCTTACAGATTAGCCAGGTTTCCTCGTCAAAAGAGCAGCAAGAGTTTGAGTTAAACACGAAGACAAGTTGTTTATGTTGTCTGATTTCACGTTGCATTAGAGAGAAAATTGTGCAATCGGATCTGTTAAAGCACAGAGTGCACCTGACAATGTGTCAGCATGCCGTCTGGAGGTGGTTCAGTTTGACCTGGGATAAAAATTTCTTTCTTCGGCCATCATTTGATGATCAGTTTGTTGGATGATTCATAAATCAAATGGTTTGAAATGTCTTCACCTTGATAAATGGAGTTTATTTAATAGTGATTTACAGCTGCAGATCAGATCCACAGCTTTGAACACTTGGTGTTGAACTAGCAACTCTTAACACCAACAAAGGAACCGTCTAGGTCTTTATGCCTGAGGAAGCTCGTTCTCTTTGTTTCATTTGTTCCTGCTTTGGGAATGACAGACTTTCTCCACATAATCCTGCTTTGGAGATATTCCTAATCCAAATGATTTGCCTGTCCGGTACCGTGGCCAGATTACCACTCGGGGGTCCTGTCATTGGTGTAGCACAATACAGAGGAGGCAGATTAGGTGGCATTAATACCCCGTCTGCTTTGTTTGGGAATGATATGGCAGCAGGCCTTCAGCTCCAGCTGGGATTCTGCTCATTGTTTCTAAAGACACAAAAGTAGCTGGGAGAGATGCTACGATATCACGTCCCACCATTTCTTAAAAATTCTGTTGGTCATTATTTTTGGCTGAGTATTTATTTATTACCGGTGTGAAGCAAGTGATCTGAGTTTGACCGACACACTATGAACTCTATGCAGAGGTCACAGTTCGAAGAGGGAGTCACAACAACGCTTTCCCCTATTTTATGAGAAAATGTTGCCCTCGTCCAAATAATTATTAAGAACATTACATATAATTTCTAATGTAAAAAATAGGGATCTGCATTAAATTTAGTGATGAGACACAATTTGAACAAAAAATCTTTAGCGAGTCAGTTTATCTTCAACGTCAAGTGCATCGGTATTGTGACGTCCACAGGAATGCTTCGGCGAGCAGGATGTGGAATCACCTTACAAGTGGACACTTTTTCAAAGAAAAGAAATGGTTACTGTCAACTGTCAGCTCACCCGAGCAAAACAAACAAGGCTCTGTAGGAAGAATCTATAAACCTCAGTTCGTCTTCCAGCTGTTTTTCTCTCAGCTCCACTCGCCTCTCGCTGCACTCCAGCTCACTCAGGCCGCGTCAAACGTGTTGCTTCGCGTTTTCACTGCAGTGTTTTGGAAACTATCCATTTACACGGAAATGGCACGGACACTGAAAACGATGTAGTTTCCGTGAAGGGTCACTAGTTAGTGCTGTTGTTTGTTTTTGTAATGTGTTTTTGTAATGAGTTGCAACTCAACAATTTCATTCAGAATAGTTCCTGGATGAGTTAACACCACAAAAAAATACACACATCTACTTTTTGCTGCTCTTGAACCAAATTGTGCTGGTTTTGGAAATCTAAAAGATACACATTGTTCCCATATGGTCCAAAAATCATCCGTAGTTGATGAAGCTGACGGACAAAACTGGACTTCTACTGTACACGTATTTGTTCTTGTACTTATTCTTGTTCTTCTTTTTCTTTTTTTTTCTTTTTTTTTAATCCACAGCCGCAACATAAACTGCTTGGACAGGATCCATCCATGTTGGTGTGAGGTGGATGTTTCCTATATGGGGTTGTAGATTCAAATCATAGGTTGATCTTTCTCAGTTAGCAGCTCTACAGTATGAATGTTTATCTACATCTGGAACCACACTTCTGAGTCAAGCCTTAAATCTTTTAAATGATACGACCCGCCGTGGTTTCATGTGTGTTTGTCCTGTGTGAGAAAGTCTTTACAAATGGAGCGTGTGCTTCACCATCACCAGCTCAGCCCGCTGGTTGGGAGGCCAGCAGTCGCCCACATCGATCAGCTGTGCTTCTCTTTTTTTTTTCCTGAGTCATCTTCACTTGTTGTTGTTTTTGTTTTCCAGCACATTACAAACCTGGCTTTCCTCTTTTTTGCAGATATTGACATGAAGAAAGACATCGAGACTCTTATAGCAGAGGAACGGGCTGATATACTCTTGAAATATGCTACGGTGAGTTTGTTCTCTCAGTCTTCTATACTTTTGCTTTAAATTCTGAGCAGTTGGTACTTGCAGATGTTTACCGACTTTTAACTCATGGTATCTATTAATATTTTTTTTAATGTGGAGTAAAGCTATTATGTTTCATTTCTAAATGTTTTAATAATGGCATGACAAGTTTGTCTCATAGCAATTCTTCACAGCTTCAAGGTGCCTCTGAATGTGTTCATAGTGCATCCACATGATCTTTTGTGTTGTGTGGTGTTTGTGTGGTGTTTGTGTGTAGGAGGAAGAGCTCACATGTGGTCAATGTTCTAGTTAAAAAACCGACAGCCACGCTGAAAAGGACGAAAGTGAGAATTCCAATGAGCATCCGTGTGTGGAGCACAGTCAGTGTGTAGGTGTGTGGGTGGATGTGTGTGTATGTGTGTGCTGCCAAAGTGCATTAATAACACGTTGTGTAATAATATGCTTGTGCCTGCCGTTTGAGGTAATCACAGAACGATGACCGCAGTCATTAGGCGTGTCTTAAACTAACGGTGTACCCTGGCATGGAAAACTTCCCGCCACACTAACATAATGACTTAAATTGAGTGGAAAACATGAAGTCTTGTGCCAGTTAGGCTTGAACAGTTTCCTGGACAAGCCCCTGTGTGCTTAATACAGAGTAAAAGTAGAAGACGAACAAGAAGAGTGGAGGGCCCAGGTGAGCTGCATGTCTCAGGGGGCAGCATGTCGTATTCCTCCCTCTTGTTCTCTCAAATTGACCTCGGACACGTTGTTCCCTCTGGAGGTCGAGTACATGGCAGCGGATGGCAGCCGTCACCATCGGTGGGTGAACGTGACTAATAGAGTGAAGTGCTTTAAGAGGGCTGCAACTGCGTAGGTTTGCAACAAAGAATATAATAGAATACTTTATTGTCACTCTGCAGCAACGTTAAAACGCAGTGTGAGCTCCAGTGAAATGTCGAGCAGCAACCTTAGTGACAGCATTAAACACACACACACACACACACACACACATTTATGTCAGGAAAACCTTCAGTACAGTGGCTGTGAGACGTCAATGCTAACAGGACCTCACCCTCGCATACGCAGAACATGTGCTGCATGTCGGGCATTATCTGCAATTAATGAAATGATAAATGGCCGTTTACTGAAGTCTGTTTATGCTCTCGGCGTTCTTGGGAGTATATTTCCAACCGCAGATGTTAGCGGTGCTTAAGTTTTCTGTTAAGGCTGTAACTGACGGAAATTACATCGCCCTGGCAGGAGCGAATGTGGTGGCGTGCTTACAGTTAATAGTGATGGAGGCCCCAAAGGGCCTCATCATTTTCTTTCATGTAAGGCCTCCTTCTGGTCAGGGGCGGTTCTCATCTTTTTTATAAGCTTAATCCATCTTTTTTGTTCTAGAGAGAGATGGATGGATGGATGGATGGATGGATGGATGGATGGATGGATGGATGGATGGATGGATGGATGGATGGATGGATGGATGGATGGATGGAAGTGACACAGCTACAAATCATCAGACTTCAGACTGCAGTTCCTGTTCTGACAGAGGTCATGGAAGTAAATGTCATCCAGGTCTATCAAGCACATAAGTGGCCGATGTCACAAGAGGAACAATCCATTGACTCCTGCTTCCTGTCAGCATGAAGGTGCCGTGATTAGCACTATCGCCTCACTGCTAGAAGATCCTGGAGTAATTCCAATTTCCAGTTTTCTATGTTCTTCATACATCCATGTTCTACATTGCTTTATTTAGTTGATGGTTGTGGGTTGCTGGAGCCAATCCCAGCTAACCAAGTTGTCAGTCCATCACATGGAAAATACAGAAACAAACAACCACACACATTCATACCAATGGGCAATTTAAGGTTTTTTTGGACTGTGGGAGGAAACAGGAGTACCTGGGGGAGAACATGCAAACTCCTGGCCCAGATTCAACCCTGCAACCTTCTCACTGTGAGCCAAAAGCACAAACCATGTTGTCTCTTTGCATGCAAGCGCTTTCTCTGGTTAAATTCCTCCCAAGGCCCAAAGACTTGCATGTTAAAGTGAAGTTGAGTAAACTAGTGCCTCCATTTAACAATTGTTCCAAAGTCCAAAGTCAGCTGGGACTGGCGCGGGCATCATTTGATCTTATGCAAGATAAAGCAGATATAGAAGATGGATATATAGAAAGATTGCATCACTAGTTAACATGCAGTACAGCATTGATTTACATGATTTGCTTCTTTAAGCTGTCTCATGCTTGTAATAGTGGCTAAAAGCAGCGAGCAGAACCGCAGGCTGGTGTAAGTGTGCTGAATGTGCTGATGCGGAATTGAACCGAGGCCGAGTGTGCTCGGTGGCAGCCCCAGGTTAAATTTAGCTCTGCAGCTCGGAGCAAGCGGCCGATGACGGGGCGGCTGCTGGGGGATTTAGTTCCGTCTCGCCATGGCAACAACTCTGACACACTGTGCAGCGATTGACTTGACATCGACCTCCAGGAAAGGCTGGTGAAAGTCTGGACTGCAGCCTGATGTAAGTTTCCGGACACATGTGCAGCACTGTGCAGAGTGGTGAAGCAGCAGAAGCATCCACGCCACACAGGGGCAGCTTGTTCCCAGGAGGATTTAGGATAAAAGCCTGTCACGAGCAGGTTTAAACGGCAAAAACGAAACTATAAGCACCTATTTTGATGTGCTCCTTTCTCCCTTCCTCCAAAAGTGTCCTCAGAAATCCTGTTTTGCAATTTGGTCTGGTTGTAGTAGCCTTTATTTCCAGGATTTCATTGTATTTTATAGTGATTTTTGCAGGCAGAAACACAAAATGCATTCACACATATAAAAAGAATGATGTAATTCGGTGTTGTAGCTATGTTTTAGGGGAAATGGCTTGAAAATACATGTGAAAATGCAACACAAAGCAAAAAAGATTTGTTTACAAAGAACATAAAATATTCACCCAATAAAATAAAATGAGTTGAAAGAGGGGGGGAAAAAAGTGCTTGAAAAATCTAAAATGATCACGAAAGGGACAAAACATTGGAGAATCTCTAGAAAGTTACAAAAAACAACCGGAGGGACTGAAAGTAGAGACACACTGTGATGAAAACAACATAAAATAACCGCAGTAACACGTCAGCAAAGACATACATGACCACAACATCTTGAAAAATTATTTTTTAAATGTGATGCACAGCTTAAACGATTTCACATCCAGCAAACACAGACATAAAAAATTTTTTACCACAAATACTCAAAAAACTTACAGTTGATATAAAAAACACAAAGTGATGCAAAACAAGCAAAAATATAGAGAAGGATCCACGAAGAAAGACAAAATGTTCATAAATGGCCTGAAATACTCGATAATGAAAAAAGGGACACATATAGCTAATCTGAGCTTAACAACCACCGAGCCACAATGAGCACAAACACAAACAATCCCAGAAAGATGAAATGATGAGCAGGAACGAGACATAAAGTGACTGCAAACAGACAGAAAGGATAAAACAAGTCACAAAAAGTGAGACAAAAATCGTCAGAAGTGCACAAAGACACGAAATAATCAAAACTCTTTGAGACATGACAAAAAAACCCAAAAAAAACACCTTCAGCCTGTTGAGGGGCTGAACTCTCTCGTTCATGGAGTTTGAACTTTAATGTCTCACATGAGCACAGTCACTTTTTGACACGAAGCAGAAACTACTCACATTGAATAGTAAGTGGTGTGTTGATGTTTGGTGTTGTAGTGAGATAGATAAATTGTTGTCACGAGGTGAATCTCACATGCTTCCTCTGAAGCTGTAAAGCGCTAACTTCTCGTCACATAACTGCAGTGAAGGAGCTCCTCGGCCGGGAGGACACCACACTGGCCTGTTAGGAATGGAGCTTTGTGTGTGAATAAAGCGTTTAAAGAGCAGCTAGTGAGAAGAGCACTTCATAAGATATCATACTAATGCAATCCCATTGTTTCAGGCAGCAACAGCGATTGTGTTCGTAACTCATTTCTTAAAGTTTCTGTGGGCTTGTAACTTGTAACATCAGTGACTTTCAAATAATTAACTAAAAAAGAATCACTGAGGAGAATCGGATGAGGTTCACTTCCTGTTGGATTTGATTCCACGTTGGAGACATTATGGAAGCGGCTGTCTCCCTCTGTCCTGCCTACTCGGTGATTCTCAGTGGAGATTGAAGCCCATCTTTGAGCCGTTTCTTTCAAGTCAGTCATTTTACATTGTTCTGGTAACAAATGGATTTAAGCACCAAAACAATATGAGGAGCAACTTAAAGCCCCATTTACAACATTTTCAAGTGTAAACAGAAGTCCATCTTCTCTTGGGACTTGGTGGTTTGATATTTGAATGTCCCATGTACTTGCCATGTGTTTTAACTTGAAAAGGTGTTGTGTAAACGAGGCCTGAGAGCCCATATTTTTAGTACTGAGCATCTCATGCGGTCGTCCTGGTGACAACAATACAATTCCTTTCCTTTTTCTTTAGACCCTTGCATGTATTTTAGGACCGTTCTAACTATAGAGCATCTTCTTCTAAGTACATGATTAATGGATTTCACTTATTTTTTTTTTTGCAGTGATTCAGCAGCCCAACCCACTTAACATTGTGGGTTACATTCACATGGACCAGTGTCTGCACACGGCCTACATTGGGAGTAATATGTGGTTCAGTGTCTTGCTCATGGGCTTTCCGAATAGAAAGTGGTTGAGATTGGGGATCGAATATCTCACTTTTGCACGTAGAGGAACTATACTGACTGAAACACAGATAATGAGTGAGTCAGTTGGACTGAATCACATAGTACTGACAGCTCACTTCATGTGAGCTCATTTAGGCTTCTAGTAATGTAACTCCATTACTTTTCTAAGAAGTAACTAGTACTTAAACGCAAGTGGGAATTCTCAGTATCCAGCACAGCGCTGCTCACACACACACACGTCACAGATACAGGAGGACGTACAGTAGGGCTGCTATGAGTGGCCCAAACACAATCCTGTGTCTCGGTGCACAGATTCACCACTGAGTCATTCATTTCCTGGGTGACACATTTGAAATGGGTTGTAGTGAATCAGCAGCGTGGCAGATTCCAAAAAAATGAAAGCTCCACTCCGGCTGCGATGTCGCTCTCCACGTCTGTGCCGCTTCAAACACCCTCGCTCGCAAAGTATTTTTAGTCCTCTCACTTCCATGACGTTGACATCA
>OMNM01018230.1:2377-13634 GCA_900302745.1 Parablennius parvicornis | reverse complement strand
TGAATAAACAGAGCTGGCTCTGTGAGAACATTATTGGCTCTCTGGTTTCTGGGCAACTACTGCACACTGCTCGCGGTTCACTGTCCTACTTATTGGGCGACATTTTCTGCTGAAGGTGGCTCAGACAGAGGAGAAAAAAAAAAAAGAACCCACAAACCTCCCCCCAAAAAAACCCCGAAGCCTGCGTTGCTGTGTTCTACAGCTTTGGTGTACTCTCGCGCATGTTTTGAATTAGAAGACATCTTTTTCACCACAATGTTCACTCAAACACAGGTTTCTAGATCAGATCTGGTGATAATATATTTTCTAACAGAAAAAAAAAAAAAGATTATGTCGGGGTGATTGAGACTTTTAAAATGTTTGCGTATTTGGAATTGAATTCCCGAAAATGCACACTGGTGAAAGGATTTTATGCATTTTTTTATGCGTAAATATTCCAACAATTTGGGATGGAGCTCAGGCCTCCGGCGGGTCATCCAGCAGGATTAAAGTGACATGAACCTGCTGCGGGGATGAAACCCACACTGAGCAGCCTGCTGATGTCTCCTCTTCCTCTTCTGCTGCTGCCGCTGGGCACGATGATAAAGGGGGAATGTGAAACATCACACTTGGTCTATAAATATGCTCCCCATGCACCTCAACGATTTTTCAGTTCCCTATAGCCACTGATGCTGGACTGAGTTGGTTCAAAGTCACAAGGCCCAAAGAGATAACCTCCCCGAGAGTCCCTCACGTGCGCTCCTGTTTTTGGAAATCAGCTCGTTTTCACATACAACACAAATGTTATGTGTCTTTTGGTTGGCAGGTTCAGGCGGCCCCGAGGGCCTGTTTACATTAATGGTTGCCTGGCACATTCCCTTATTGTGAACTTCAGTTGCTCATTCTGCCCGAATCTTTAAATGCGTCATTTAATGAAAATGTGGAAAAAGCGACACACGACTTACCTTTAAATGAACTCCATGGCCATTATGTCCTGATTTCTTTGTTCAGGTTAAAGGCAACAATGCTCAACACAAAAGACACAAACACGGAGACAGATAAAAAGATCGGTATGTAAGAAATAAATTCGATAGACATCTCGACAGAACCGGTTTCCAGTTGCGATCATTTCTGAGAAGTTATGACTAACGACTGGGACCGAGATCCGTGCTTAAAGTTGTAAAACAAGCTATGTATAAGCTCTGAAGCCTCGTGGGATTTACAAGAAACTGCTCTTATTAATTTCCCAAAATGTTTTTTACTTGTTTATTTCTAAGTGGGTTTTTTTTACTCTTTCTAGCACAGAACACAGACAAATACAAGTTGAAGTATAATCGACCTTGGCAGTGATCATCCAAACCAGATGGAATTTCTTTAAATAAGGTGAACTGTATCACAGAAACACTTCAAAGTGGATAAACACTAAATCCACAGACAGACTTCATTTTTTTTGTCACATCCCTTTAAAGGCTTAACTGTTTTTTTCTTAGTCTACTCAGTTACTGAATTAAAAAGAATACTCCTCTCACATTTTTCCAAACATGCATGAGTTATTCTTAGAATTTGCTTGAGCTGGCTGTATTTTTTTTTCTGAGTGATCCAGGCAGTTAAGGAGAGGCCCTTGACATTTGGCAGAGTCAAGAAAGGTCACAGTTTGAGGTTCATTCATAAAAGCTGAGGGGAGCACAAGTGTGATTATACACCCCTAATCTATGTGTTTCTGTTTGTTAGAGTTAACCTGTTTTAATCTTATTGGTTGACAGTAAAGGGGAGATTTGCTGTGTCATTGTGACACAGGCCCTTTGAACTGTCTTATACAACAGTGTTCTTGGCAGAAACCTCACGTTTAAGTGTCACATTATTCCTTCTACATTGTTCTGGGCTGCACAAATACACTTATAATCCCCATGGTGGCCAAATACTTTTGTCTCCATGAAGCCTTTCTTCTTGATAGAATCTTAGAATTGCATAATAGCCGTCCTCCCCCGCTTATGTTGTGTGTTTACATTCCTGCTTGGGGCTGAGCTGCAGTATAAAAATATTGCATATGTGAGGTTTTAATAATACAAGTGACCAGTGCAGTTATGCGATACAGAGGAGCCTTTGTGCGGGATCGTTTGTGATTATGCAACGTGATCTGTTTTCCTATTCATGGCTCACAACCATGTTAGTGTTTCTAGTGTTTAATGTTCCATGTGCAAAGAGGCTTCAGAGGAACTCCAGGGTGAGAACAATGGTTCATAAATCTTTCGCTGGAACACCAAAGAACCCCGAGAAATATTACTCCATAAAATAAAGACAAAGCAAAGTTTAAACACACAACGCCCCCCCCAACCAGCCGCACAATATCAGAGGTCAAATCTCTTTCTTTATTGGGAAACATACCATCCAAAATGCCGCACCAACAACAAGTCAGGCAGCTTCTGGCATGACATACTTTATGACAATCATTTTTCAACAGAGTGCAAAAAAAAAAAAAAAAATTAGCAAAATATAGCAAAAAAAAAAAATAAAGAGTGGCAGACTCAACATCATTCAAAAAGGTGAAACTATTCAACTGACTTATTGCAGCTTTTGATGCAGCCAAACATTTTGTAACTGTTTTTGAGAAACATTAAATGTCAATAAATAAGCACTCTTCATTGTTATTATTAGCATTCTTACTGGTTCTGCATTAAATGTGCGTAGAAGGCCATTTAGACTCAAATGCGGGTTACATCCAACAGCTCCGATATTTCAGTTTCCAGCAGCATAATCAAAACGGCGTGCACTTTCTGGATTGCATGTAACATCTTACAAAGTCAGCCTCGCAACCCACATTTAATCTCTATAACACACTCATCAAAGACCCTGGTCGTTTAGCTCTCTACCACTAACAGTGCTCACATTTTTTCTTCAGATAATATCATTAGCTTCAATAACGAGATGAGATGAATGCTGTAAATCTGCGTGACTTTAAGCAAACCGACAGGAAGAGCAGGGTTAAAGTAACACCAGTCTGTCGTGGGGTCAACAACATCATAATACATCACGACCTCATGATAGTAAAAAAAAAATCAATACGTCATAACAGAAGTTACGTGTTTGACAAATGACACAATGTTTTCAATGGTAACTGACCTGTAAGTGTCTTGTTATTTTTCTCTATAATGCATCCTAATTGTAAAATGTGCAATATATTATTAGATCAGATTGCAACTGCAGACCCACGGGCGCATCTCAAGAACGAAACCTGACAAACTGCAGGGCTGGGACATTGCTTTGAGACAGCTGAAGCAGTGGAGTGTATCCCACATTTATCACTGTGTTCACACTAAATTCAGACACACATGCATTTTAATTTTGCATGTCATGGCTTGATTTTTCTTAAACATGCCATAAAAGAAAGCATGGAAGTGTACAGGCCAGTTCCTTCTCCAGGTGCCTGACGCTGACACGGCAAAACTAAGAAGAGAATTAAATAAGACTGTCGCTGTTTGTCCACGAGTGATGACACAAGCAAACGTATGAAGATGCAATTAAGTGCTTTTCAATTTGATCTTTGATCACAATATACTCGACAACTTCCTCTCTACTTTCTATTAGGACCAAAATAAGAGATATTATTAATACAAAATATGTATAAACCTTCATACATCTCAGGTTACAAGTTTGGTACAGGTATGAAACACAGCATTAAGCTCCATACAACAAATAAACAGATTTATTTTAAGTGGAATGCTTCCACCTGAATGCATTCGCTCAAATCCTCGAGGGCACTTTCTTGGCTACAACATCACAGAGGAGTTACAGTATAAAACATTATAAGAAACATATTGAATTTGGATGATAAATTATAAATTTTCACATGTACAAAATTCTGACATATTTACATATGCACATATGAACAGGATCGTTTCGTCAGTCACTGATAGTCACATTTTATAAAGCGATTCTCAGAAAGTTACATATTCCTTGAAGGTGACAGTCAGACTGTTTGTTGTAATGTCAGTAATGATGATATTTCCCATGAACGGTGAGATTTTTTTAACGGGCTCTTTTTTAGATTCCTCTGTTGGTTTTTGTGTGTTTGTCTCCGTTACAGGAGGTGTATCAATGACAGCAGGCTCTGGCTCAGGCTCAGGCTGTGGCTGTAGTTCTGCTTCAACCTGCTTCTTGGCTTTAGGGCAGCTGAGGTCCATCGGTTCCTCTTGACTGCCCAGGACCTCGTATGTACATATACTGCTTTGGCGTGGGCCGCTGCAGTGGAGGTCCATGGGTTTGTCCTGAGGTGGTGTAACCACCGCGTCAGGCGCACTGAAAGTCCTCGAAGTCAGGTAGACTTTGGTCACGCTCCTGTCCTCCACAGGATCTGATAGTTTTCGCTTGCGGTCGCCAGGAAAGGACGGGATCCTTATCTGGTCAACTGCTGTGGGGGTCGGGATGTTGGAGTCAGTAGTCCAAGAGGGGGAGCTCGCCGTGAGCTGAAGGGGCAAATCATCTGGAAGATCCGCCTGACCCCGAGCCACCTCTGTGTTGTATTCCTCTGCTGTGCTCGGTGAAGGTTTGGAGAAATGTCTGTCCTTCGGGGAACATTTGATAGGGTGCTCGGCGACAGGGAGGGTACTGCCGTTACATATTTCTTTGGGGATACCGTTCTCCGGGTGCTCTGCCATTTTGGTTCTTTGTGCTGGATTGTTTTCAGACGGTTTGGCTTTCAGGTGGCTCTGGGGTTTCTCTTCCCGGGATGATTCCCCATGTTTACCCTTTGCTCCATGGACCTTGTTGTTGTCCATATATTTGCTCATGACAATAACAATACGTCCATTTTTGTTTTTGTTCTTGATTATCTTCATCTTGCTGCTAATAGCACTTGGAAGGGTTGCGTCTTTAGGGTTGGGTTTTAGGGCATGTTCACTCTCAGCCTGTTTCACAGCAGGTTTTCTCACCTCCACTGCCAACTCTTTCACTTTGCTCAAGCAGCCTGTGTCTTTGTCCCGAACCCATTTCTGCTGCAGGGCCAGCGGTAAGTTCCAGCCAGGATTTGCCAGCTTGCTGGCCGATTCCTGGACTTTGACCACCTCTTTTAGTCTTGAGGCCTGTGCATCGTACATATTTGGGTCAGGCTCATAGTGGTGGTGCTTCTTGCTGTTTAACTGGTATATGAACTTCTTTTTGCTGTTAGTAAGCTGATCAGCAGGGACCTCCTGGCTGCTGGGCTGGTACTGATGGTGCTTCTTGCTGTTCAGCTGGTACTGTTGAGGTTGTGAGCGTTGGACCTGGATGGGATCGGGCTTGACGCTGCTGTCTGCATCCTGAGAAGCTTCCTCCAAACTGGCAGGCATACTGGATCTTCGAGCAAATGAGGGCACCTTAAACAACAACAAAAAAAAAAAACAGAGCCGAAGTTTAGCATTTTGACCATGCAATAAAGTGTGCGATCTTTGTCCACCACATTTATAAAAAAATCAATGCATTTCAGTTGCTTCTCTCTGGGGTCATTGCAGTGGATAATGTAATCAGCGTGTTTGGTTCTGCTCCAGTTTTACCTCGAACGCCCTGATGAAACCTGAGCAATTGGGTTAAGGGCCTTGCTCAGTGAACCGTCAGCGGTGTGGATTCAAACCACAAAAAATCTAGTTACAAGATTGCTTCCCTTAGTGCTTGACCATTATTTTCCAAAAGTATACAATATGTAAAGTCATACTTCATGTTTGTTATAGTTCTATAAATCACTTATCAGACTATAGCTTAACAAGTTACCCAGAAAAAGAGGAGCAAGATTAAAAGACAAAATCCTTTCTCACACATATCATTACATCCCTAACTGAAAAAAACAAGTTGCAATCATGGCAGTGAACCAGTTGTAACGAAAACAATCCTCGTTTTGTCATAAACATATGGAATAAAGAATAAAGGCCCTGTTCTACCATTATTCATTAGAGATATGGCATTGACTGTCACGTCCTATGACATTGTCAACAAGGATTTTCCTTGTGTGATTGTTTTGAGTAATCCATTGACGTAAACATTTACCCAAAAT
The DNA here is from genome assembly GCA_900302745.1 of Parablennius parvicornis. NCBI lineage: Eukaryota > Metazoa > Chordata > Actinopteri > Blenniiformes > Blenniidae > Parablennius > Parablennius parvicornis. The sequence goes on along the minus strand of OMNM01018230.1, from coordinate 7,633 downwards.
AGTCCAAAACCAGGGATTCAGTTTTTCACTCCCGTAACGTTTGGCCAGGTGGAGAATGTAAACTCCTAAGTCCATAATTTCAAGTCCATGTTAGTTTTGTAGGATCAACTCCAAGTCATTTAATTGTGACATTGCAGAAATTTGGATGGATGGATAATCAAGTTATACCAAAGCTCAACTGAGGACATCATGCAACCCTCTCCATGAATTTAATAAGACTTTGAACAAAGTAGATTTATAAATCCTCCAGCATCACTTAAAAACATAGTACAGAAGTATGAAGCCATACAGAAATCAAAATAATCCGTTCAATCAAGACTCACGCCAAGGCTCCCTTCTCCCACACAGGGATCCCCCCTCCCCCCACCCCCTCCTGTACAGGCTGACCCTCGCGGCCGTCAGAGGAGCACTGCAGCGGAACGCTCAAGACGCTGTGGCTCTGACCTGAGGTCAGAGAAGTGCCACCAGACATGTCACGCTTTATCCCTGATTGCTGGCCACGTGTGACTCTGGCAGAGTGGTATGCTTCTTAAGATGTGACACTGCATAGCAATCAGCTCAGAGTCTCCTGAAATATATAATCACATTTGGCTCAGAATATAGCCCCTGCAAATGCCTGAGCTAAGATAAAACACGGAAGAGTGCTATTTTCAACCACCTATTCTGTCTTGTGGGAAAGAATTAGTAATAGAAGACTACGATAAAAGATTGTCCAAAAAGAAAAACATTCATAACACAATTTCACATGAAATAGAGCTTTCGAGAGTGTCGCCATTTTGCATAAAATAACCTCTGACAAATAACCAGGTTTCATGATGAATGTGTATTGAAACCCACCTTTAGAAATGAGTGCCCTTTTGCGTCCGTGGTACTCAAAAGAAATCTATAAATAACCTTGGATATAATCAGGGAAGACCGGCCGCACCTGACGGAGTGAAACTACAAAGAGTCGTTTGCTAAAAGCTGGACATTCCTGCAGAAAGGACTCCACCACTGAGAATTCGTAGACACTTACCTGGAGTAAAAGATGTTTTGGTTTTGGCCCCCGTTTACGGTATCCCATCATCTGTTCCTGCCTCTCTCTGTGAAAACAAAAGATAATTACAGTTCAATCCATTAAATCTTTGACAACACATCCACTTTCGGCACACAATTCTTCCTCTCCCAGACACCTTTCCACAATAAGAATCTAATTATATCACATAGGAAATTACAGGTTTTGACATTTGGATTATTCATTCAATTTCCCTTACCTAGTCAAGGTCAAAAGTAGTATTTTGATTCAGGGGACTAATGAATGTGCACATGTGATCTGCTGCAAAGCATTATGGTCCTTATTTGCATAGCTCTCCATGGTAATCGACCCATTCCATATTCTCATTATCCTAGAGAAATTCAATTAAGGCTACAGCAGGAAGAATCCCTACTTGTCTTTCAAACATCCTCCCTCCTGCAACACACCCTTCCTCTTCTTACATTCGATCTCTAATTAGGGTCATGAGGTAGAACTGAAATTGAATGAATACTACATTGTGGAGTGGCGCACAGTGGTATTTAAAACTTACACACCGCCTGCATTTTGGTAAGTGCAGGATGATGAATAGACGAATAACAAACACATCTTGGAGCAGTTTTTTTACTGAGGGGAGGGGGAATGGAAACATGTTATTGTAGTTGTGGCGACAAAACAGAGCACCGAGCTGTCTGTGAAATATTGCTCCCCGATATAAACCTTGACTCATCATTGGCTCATAAATAACCAGCGGTGGGTGAAGGCCAGCTGTACACAGCCTTCACCAGGCATGCGTAAACATGGCCCTATTGTTGGCCGTCTTCCTACAGATGTTCGGACGATCATAGATGCCGGAAAATTGCCACAACAAACACTCTACGTCGCTGTAATGTGTACAATTTCTCGCAGCGTATAACGGGGTGACCCCTATTCACAGAAGATTTGGCAATTACAGACTCCCCCAGTTGAATCCCCTCCCCCATCCACTGGGAGTAGAGAGGAATCCACACACACACGGCGCAGAAGCAGCACTCCATGACCATCAGCACATAGCCAGACACACATACACACACACACACACACACACACAGCCAGCCAGGCAGGCAGGCAGGCAGGCAGGCTGCAGGGGAATATGAGAGCTGTATATGCTGGAAACGGCGAAGAGCAATGCGTGTCAATTAGCCTTTTCAGAAAGGCGAATTCCTTTCCCCAGCCATCATGTCTTCACGCGGTCCCATGAACGAGCCCGCTGGCCTGCAGAGACAGCGCACAGCTTCAGAGTTTGCCGGGCTAGCTGCCACTGTGCACACATGAAGCCAGAGTGATAGCAACAGTGGAGTGAGTTGTGCACTTCCACTCTTAAGATGGACGTTTAGACCATTTTTTTAAGTCCATTCCCAAAAAGCAGGCAGATAGATAATCTGTCATTGACCAAATTAGGGTAATTGCATGTGAAGTGGTAATACTAGCGTTATTCCTCTTCAGCGCAAAACACCTGCAAAGTGTAAAAGTACACCTCACGCTGATAGTGACGAGGATCCCATCGGACAGCTGCTCGGCCTCCTCATGTGAAAACCACAACAAACCACCAGCAGGCCTGCACAGTCCTCGTGCTCCCCGAGTAGAGCGCGTTCTACCACCTGCTCTTCCTCATGGAAGTGCCTCCTCACTTACAAAATACCATGAAAAACAAATCCTTAGGAGAGTCAGATACTAATGCACAATTTATAGATAAATATATCTATAAATGTATCTATAAATTTTACTATAAACTTAAGAATTCTTAAGTATTCTTAAGGGATACTTAAGAATACATAGCATTCTTAAGTATCCCTTGACTTAAGAATGCTATGTATTTTTTTCATGATTATTCTAACATGCATGTTTCCACTCCTGCTATTATTGTGCTGCAGGTAATATTACTACCATACCCCCAGTGTTTCCCCAGGAGGGGGTCCCGAGGGGCTACGGGGGGGGGGTAGAGTTACTGGAGCGCCCCTCCTCCCATGCCCTTATATGGTCATGGTTGAACTGGAGGCTGCGCGGCCTCGTCCGAAGTCCATCTCTCGCTCTCGCTCTCTCTCTCTCTCTCTCTCTCTCTCTCTCTCTCTCTCTCTCTCGCTCTCTCTCTCTCTCACCTGTGTTGAAACGCGACGAGCAGACGCGGGTCAAGGATGTTTTCCTCTGGTTCCCATGTGTTGTACCTGCACACAGAGGGAGAGCAAACAAACTGTCAAATAAGCCATCACGTGCAAAAAAAAAAAAGGAAAAAAAAGAAAAAAAAAAAACCTTCCCATTTCCAACTGACCGGACAGGCCTCATTCTCCCATAAACACTGTCGCATAACATGCACATTCCCATATCTTCTGTTGAAAACAGAAAACAGGCACATCTTCCAATTTTAAACCTAAAAAAATTGATATTTCTTATTTGTTGCTATTTTTTTGTTCAACTTGTAGGCGAATGATTCTGCAGGACGGTGAGGGAAAACATTCCCGCTGCAGCCGCACCAACCGTGGGGACGAGCAATGCAGAGAGGGGGAATAATCTGACAGAAAAGTGTGTGTATGTGCCCTTCAAACGGTCCTTCAGCACCATACAGTCGGCCATTTTAGCACCACTGTCTCGTAAATTCGCTGGCAGAGCAGAAATAATTAAAACGGGATTACATGGCTGTGCCTACCCCCTTCCCTCGCATAAATTAGTGAAGGCATCCGCGGATACACTGAAACACATACCGAGCGCGCTTTCCCCGCTCACATACACACACACACACGCACGCACACAGATTGCGCGCGCACGCCCTTGATGGATGCCAATTTAAAGTAACAACACTTGCTTGTGTAACATAATGTTCATACATGTCATTGCATTGGTTTGTGTCCGCTGACCGTTTAGGAAAATTAAAAAAAACATTACATTGGACTTACTTCGGAGACCAGCCTCGCCACTTGACCAGGTACTCTACCTTGCCCTGTGAAGGTGGAGAATGAGAGGCATTTTTTAAAATTATTTTACAAATGCAACATTTCCACGCCCCAAAAAAAGCCGCGTTTGCACAAACGCTCCCCTCGTCTTTTACCTTTCTAATGCGCTTCTTCTCGATGCCCTCCACCGCAAAGACGTGCTCTCCGGCGGCAGGCAGCTCCATTCTCGGCCGAATCCGATCGCAGGGGGACGGAGAGTGTGAAACGTCGGCTGAGCACAGTCGATGTGTGTCTTCCGTTTTCGGTGCGTGTTGTGCGCGCTTGGTAGTTTTCCAGTTGTATCCAAATCCAAGTGTATTCCTTCCACCTCTGTCTTTTTTGCTTGCTCGTTCTCTCCCTCCCTCCTTCTCTCTCTCTCTCTCTCTCTCGCTCTCTCTCTTTCTCTCCCTTTGCACACTCCACAGTGCTGGCAGTACTGAGCACAGAGATATCCACAGTGGTGCGGCTACGAGCAGCCTGAGCTCGGCGCATGACGTCAGGAGGGGAGGGGGAGGTGGAGACCTTGCAGAAAGGTTGGAGTTTTATCCCGACCGTGAAAAGCTGCACGAAGAAGATATTTGAAAATTCAAATCAGTCTTTGAATTACTGCCACTGGACATATACATGCATATAAACACAGCCTTGCCGTCATACAGTTACTTGAAGCTTTGGGAGGCCCTTGTATTACAGATGCAACCTACTTGGATCAGTTGCATATTTAGTCCAGTACATATCATTTACATGGAACTTGAATGTGCATGCTCAAATATGCTGTAATGTTGATTGTGTTAACACAGTCAAATATATAAATTACACAAAGTATTTTCAGTGATTTCAGTTGATTTTAAATCTTTAAAGTTGCATGCGAAGCAGTTGGATTTCAGGCTTGGTGTGAACACTAAAGTTCTAAAAGGGTTTTTCTTTTAAATCATCTGAAGACTTGAATAACATCATGGGAATAATGTTGATTTAGCCTTGGAAGTGGCAGCTCTGTGCCATTGACGTTTTTGTTATCACTCTCAACCTAAACTGACAGACTTATGAAAACAGTCCCCGTTTTATTTCAGATCCCCCTAAAGCAGCACGGTTGAATACATGTGACTTTACAGCTCTCTCATATAACGGGCGCATCGCAAATATAGGTCACACACACTCCGACAGCCAAACAAGTGCTATGTCCTCTGGGCTCAACTGCTGTTAATTTGACACACAGCAGAAGGTTTTGCTGTTGCAGCCTTCAGCTACCTGTGGCAAGTTTCTTATGGTAAACTGCCACAG
>OMNM01018229.1:2014-16897 GCA_900302745.1 Parablennius parvicornis | reverse complement strand
ATGAATACAATTCAGGGCCCATTGTTAGTTTGTTGGCATGAAGATTTTTAGACAAAATTACAGTATATTGAGATATTTTATTACAAAAAAAAAAATAATCTGTCTTGATTCCAGGGAGGACAGCGCCCTGGCACCCGAGGTATGCTCGGGGTGAGCTGGCTTTCAAAATGAAAGCCCCAAATATTTTGAAAATAAAAGTCTGTTTCTTTAAAACTACACCTAAAACCCTAAAAATGTATATTTAGGGATTAGCTACATTGGAGCATTAGAGCTCACAATTAATCACATGCACCCCCCTCTGCCTGGATTATTCCAGCCACCAGACTTCCAGGACCCCAAGTGGCCTCACCTCATCCCCAAAACGATCACCCTGGTTGGGCTAAGCATCCACTAATAAGACCCCCCTCCACCTGGAACCTTTGCCACCACCAGACTTTCAGGGCCCCAGGTGGACTCACCTCTGATCCCAAAACACTCTCCCTGGCTGGGCTAAGCATCCACGGAGGAGACTCCCAAGGACCTCCCCATGCTAGGCTTGCTATGCATCAACCAAGAACACCCCATCAATGTGGATCTCTGACACCACCAGACTTCCAGGGCCCCAAGTTGCCTACTCTCCCCCAAAACACTCACCCTGCATGAGCTAAGCATCCACCAAGAAGACCCCCGTCCACCTGGATCTCTCCATCCAGACTTCCAGGATCCCAAAAGGCTTCACTTCTGGGGTAAGAATCCAACAAGTACACCCCCTTCATCCTGGATCTCTGCCACTACCAGACTTCCAGGGGACCCAGTGACCTCACTTCTCTCCCAAAACAGTCATCCTGACTGGTCTCAGCACCCACCACATGCAAACCCCCCTCTGCCTGGAACACTCCCACCACCAGCTTTCCAGTATCCCAAGAGGCTTCACCTCTCCGCCAAAACACTCATCCAGGGTGGGCTTTGCATCCTTTTGCATCCTGGCTTGGCAAGGCATCCAGCGAGTGGACCCTCTCCACCTGGATCTGTGTCACTACCAGACTTCCAGGGCCCCAAGTGTTCTCACCTCTCCCCCAAAAAATGTACCCTAGCTGGTCATAGCATCCACCGAGTGGACTCCTTTCCATCTGGATCTCTGCCACTACTAGACTTCCAGGTCCCCAAGAGGCCTCATTTCTCCCCCAAAACACTGACCCTGGGTGGGCTATACATCCACAAAAAACACTCCCTTCTTCCTGGAACTGACCCACTACCAGATTTCCAGGGGACCCAGTGGCGTCACCTCTCACACAAAACACTCACCCTGACTGGGCTCACAATCCACCACAAGCACCCCCTTCCTCCTGAATCACACCCACTACCAGACTTATAATAGCTCCACTGACTTCACATTTGACACAAAACATTAACCCTGGCTGGGCAAACCATACACCGAGTGCATGCCTCCCCTCTGGATCTCTGTCACAACTAGACTTCCAGAGCCCCAAGTGGCCTCACCTCTCTCCCTAAACATTCACTCTGACTGGGCTAAGAATCCACCAAGAACTGCCCCCTCCGCCTGGATCACTGCCACCACCAGACTTCCAGGAGCCCCCATGGCTTCACATTTGACACAAAACTCTCACCCTGGCTGGGCAAAGCATCCACCAAGGGCACTCCTCTCCACCTGGATCTCTGTCACAACTAGACTTCCAGGGTCCCAAGTGGCCTCATCTCTGTCCCCAAAACACTCACCCTTGGTGGGCTACGCATCCACCCAGTACACCTTCCTCTTCCTGGAACCCATCCACTACCAGACTTCCAGTGGACACAGTGACCTCACCTCTCCCACAAAACACTCACCCTGACTGGGCTCAGAATAACACCATAAGTCACCCCATCCGCCTGGATCATCCCCACCTCCAGCCTTCCAGGAGCTCCACTGACTTCACATTTGACACAAAATAATCACCCTGGCTGGGCAAAGCATCCACCGTGTACACCCCCGTCATCCTGGATCTCACCCATTACAGAACTTCCAGGGGTTTCCCGGTAATCTCACCTCTCCCTCAATCGTTCAAAATGACTGGGCTCAGAGTCCACTGAGTGCACTCTCTGCCTGGATCCCTACCACCCCCAGACTTCCAGGGGCTCCACTGGCCTCACCTCTTTCCTGTGACACTCAACCCGGCTGGTTCAAGCATCCATCCAAGTGCACCCTCCTCTACCTTGAGCTGTCACCCGACCACTGTTCAACTTATTTGCCAAGATCTAAAGCAAATTTTTTGGACATGATAGTTATTTATTTATTCTAAGTAATTGATTTTACAATACTATCATAAATATAGATTTTTTTCAACTAATTCAGATTTTCCATCACTTTATTTTACACTGTATCTTGAAAACATTAATGACCACAAGAGTATACTTTTATGACTTTCTAGTGTGTGTGTGTGTCCTGCTACCTGTCCACCTCCATTAGTCACATTTGATTGAAGCTAGAGGCCCGGCCAGGATTTCATTGAGATTTTCTCCTTCTTACTTCAGTTAAAATATACATTTGAGTGCCTTCAATACAAAAACAAACTATCACATTTAAGTCAAAACAAGTCACTTCACAAGTAAAGGATGTTTATTTGCCCCTCACTCTTTTAGGAATGAGCTGATTCTGTGACAGAGCGCCTCCGTCCTGAGTTGAATGTTTCTCGCAGCTGTCAAGCTTCATTCTGCACTCGCCGGCATGCTTGTGTTCACACAGAGCTTTAATAGTCCGTAACTTGGAGCAGCGACTCGTTCATGTATCATTCAGCCAGTATTACATTTATCGAAGGCCATGTAACATCATTTACATCTGTGGTTGGTGCCCTCATTGTTCTCTGCCCTGGAGTTGGAGCACTGGTGAGAATATAATGTCTTCCACGAGAGAGAGCACATTCTCCAAATGGATTTTAATGTTAACAGTGTTATTCTGCCTGATGTGCTCTGTGGAAAGCAAGGTACACCACAGCAATGCTTTGTACTTCGGAGTGCTGCTTTCGGTAATGCTATCGTAATATACCCATTAGTTGAAACGATGGTGCACTGATGATGCAGCTCCCCTGTAAGTTGTCCCCGGGCAGATTCCAAGCAGCGGGCTGGAGGACGATAGGAGAAAAGTATAACCCCGAGCAAAAGCTTGTGGTTCACCACCAACCGGTACGCGTTCCAAATCGATTTTCCCCACTGAGCCGCACGCCCACTGAGAAAGTGTTAATTAGCAGCCCCATAGAGAGCTAAGAGACCGTCGTCAGATCCATCTCTGCAGCTAAAGAGGTTGATGTGGAAATGTAGTTGAAAATGTTTGTTGAAGTTTGAATGGGAATATAGTGTTTTATTCACATTGGTAGTTATTTCATTTATGTCTGGTTGGATTCTTTTTCTCCTTTACTTTAAAGGACTCATTCAGTTTTGATGTGTGCTTTAGTTTAAAGTTCTTTTTTTTTTTTTTACATTTTCTGTCCAATGTTGTTATTGCTGTAGGCTTCAGTAATAACATCAGATCTTGATGCAGAAAAAGTCAACATTCATTTGCAAATTTGATGTGCTATGAGCAGGAGAAAATGGTTTGGATGTGGATTTTGGTGTTTTTGTTTTTCAAGCTTTGTTCACACTGTGATCTGCAAGAAATAATTAAGGCACAAAGGAATTTTGCTTTATTTGTACTCATGTCAATTTTACTGACAATCTAAATCCACGATGCTAGCTGCCACATTGCATGATGTGAGGGACGGCATGACAATGCATACAGGTGTATTTGTATTTTTTTTCCACCTCTGAACTAGTTTCCACTTAAAATACACAATTATTTTCAATTACTCATTTATCTTTCTATTTTTCAGATATTCTATCCTTTTTCTTGAACTTTTTAAGGTTTTAACACCAGTCTAAAATTGTGTGTCTGTGTGTGTATGTGTGTGTGTGTAGTAAACAACACCTGTAGCTATTGTACCATCAAACTACTGACACATATTGACACAAGAAACACTATAGAACAATTTTATTGACAGCTGGCTTAGCAAAAGGATTTGTATAGCAATAAGACATTTACTGAAATGGAAAACGTAACAAATGACACAAAGGTATAAGAAGAAGCGACTCATTCCTGGTCTGTTAGATCATCTGTCATGCTGAGATTCATTTTCTTCATCACATCAGAGTCGAGGGAAACCCTCCATACTTTGTGACGGAAGTTGCTCATGGTGAATTGCAGAGGGACCGGGCAGCCACTATTATTATCGCCCCTTCATCCAACTCTATGCACAGTATCTGTCATGAAATCCAGTTTGGTCTTTTCTTCTGTGACACTCTGAGCTTTTATGTCCATCACCTCCGGATTGAGGGATGACACTCTTTCATCTCAGTCTGACCGAGCCACAGTCTGCCCACTTTAATACACACACCTTAACATTAAATACTCAAAACCAAAACAGCAAAACCCAATAGCTAACCTGTATATACCTGCCTATTCGAGAGGAAAAATACCTCCAGCACAGTGAATCTGGCAAACCTTGAAGCTTGCTCACAATCAAGAAAAGGAAAAGTGCAGTGTTAAGAAAACCATATGAATAAAAAAAAATCCTATGTGTGTAGGAGGGAATTATCAGTGGTTTTCAATATGATGAGAATGAGAAGAATGAGGACTGTCTTTTCATTCTGCGTAGAGGATGAAGGACTGAGGCAAGGTGCCAGAAGGTCAGTCTTTTTGTGATTTACTCTTTTACTGTTAAAATATATATATTTTTTATGTTATCATTGATTGAATTTCCTGGCTATGCCTGTATAGTACCTTGTCTTGCGTCCTTCCTCTTTAAATCATCAAACAAAATGCACTCACATTTAACCAGTTTTCCAAGCAAACCCTTTGAAATCAATTGACTGAATAGCTACATAGAGTTTAACAAGTTGCTGACGGTGCAATGGGAAAGATGTCCGATTCTTGTGACAGGAAGTTGAGATGACAGGTGAGGTGGGAAGAGGTGCGGCCACTTGGGACCCTGGAAGTCTGGTGGTGGCAGAGATACAGGTGGAGGGAGTGTTCTTGGTGGATGCTTTGCCCAGCCAGGGTGAATGTTTTGTGTCAATCAGTCAGACCAGTGATCTGGATGATGTCTCTTGGCTTCAAACAGGTACAGAATTTCTTTTTTTCTTTTTCTGGGGCCTTCAACCTCACTTTTGTGTTGTGAACTGAAGTCAATCCAAAAAATGTGGACGAAGGTCAAACAACAACACTCTGTCACCCTAAGCAACAATGTTCCAGCACAACCCCTTAGTAGGTTTGTCTCATGTCTTAAGTTTGGGAGAACTCCCCGAGGAAATAAGTCCAAGGGAGAAAAAGTGGTAGGCCGTGCAACTTTAGAGAAATATACCTTCATAATTAATTACTTCAGTATTATTGGACTAATTTGTCAAGCACAGGATGTGCTTGGAACTGAAAAGGGTTGTCATCATTCTGAAGGCAGCCAGCTGCCCCCACAGTGATGAAAATTAAACTGTCACTCTGCTATAGCTCTCATTAGGTCCCATGTGATCTGATAAGGATCAGTGGTCCTTATCCGTGGGCTGGAGAGATTCCTGTGAAGAGACTAATGGTAGCAGCTCTTGTTACTCATAGCTTTTTTTTTTTACTGCGTTCTGTGCAAGTCTATACCCAATCACCAGAACAGCCACCGTCCGGTTAACAAGACCAGATCCACGGTCCTGGAGACAACAGCACTGATTAATCATAGTGCTTCTCTGTCCTGAAGGCATCATGAGCTCATCTCTGATCTCTCTGGTTAGATGTCTGCATTCAGTCTCTGAGTCTAGTTCTGCAGGTTTCTTCCTGTTAAACTGCAGTTTCCTGTTCTTTCCACCATCTCTTCTACTTGCTCATGTGGAAGTGCTGTTTTTTCTTTCCAGAAATTGAATTGAAAATCAAATTAGAATATGAAAACCTTTCAATTAAATGGCTTTAAAAGCATCGGGGTCAAAAGTATAAAGAAGCCTTTCATGGTGTGCAGTGTGCATTTTCTTCAAGGTTAGTTGTTTGTTATATCTTCTTAAGCCTTCTAAAATCCTTTAATCATTTATATTAATGAAGAATTGTGTTCAGTGTTTTTACTAACATGTTTACTCAGCAGATATTTAATAAAGTGGACTGGAGCATCTCACAATACCACTTCATGACACTAGATGATGTGTCGTTTATTTTCTTTGTTCAACAGGTGGACAATATGCTATAGCGTGTGCCAGCTGAGACTAAAGCAGTGATCATTTTTCTGGCTAAAAAAAACACTCAACAATCCGCTTCTAAGAAATAAATATGTGGGGGAAAATGAAGGAAAAGCCAGTGTAAATGAAAATGCTGTGTTGAACAAACAGCTGTAACCAGCCAGATGTTGTGAAGTCTGATGCTGAACTTTGCTCTCAGTGAGTACTGTAAGTAAACAGCTGCTGGCGATGTAATGATAGCTCATAAATGTAGATTACAGTATAATGTTGTAGACAGTTGGCTAATTAGTCGAATCAGGACAGGAGGCCTAAAATGTATTTTAAGATGTTTTACGATTCTCTGACATCCGAGAGGGAGCAAATGAGCACCGCATGGAGTAGCTGTGTCTTGGAGTGGCTCCTCCACACACACGCTAAATATTAGCTAAAAATCAACACTTATAGAACTACGAGTGGATCCAGCCGAAGCAAAACCAAGGAGAAACCTACACATCCAGGTGCAAAACCAAAGAAAATTGGCAAAACCGATCTCACCATGGAAAAGGTGGGAGGCACTAGCACTGAGCAAAGCCCAACTAGCCATCTGGGCTCTGTCGCTAGAACCAATGAAACTTCAACTTCACAACCTATGCTAGCCAGCATCTTGGCTGCTATTGAGAAGCTGGACGAAGACATGAACAACAGATTGAACATGCTGGACTCCAAACTTCCCGAAGTCCAGACTTCCCTGGTGGACCTCACAGCACACATATCCGAGCTGGAGGCCTCTGCGACCGACCGCGAGTCCTGCATTATGGCCCGGGAGAACCGGTGCACGGAACTAATGGAAATGAACAAATCTGCTAAACGTAAGCTAATAGATCTTGAGAATAAATCCAGACGCTGTAAAATGAAGATTCCCCGGCCTACCGGAAGAGGCTGAGAAAGTAAATCCATCTCAGTTTGTGGCTGAGCTCCTGCCGCAGCTCCTCGGGACCAACAACTTCTCAAGCGGATTCAAATTTGACCGGGTGCACTGCAACGGGTCATCCTCCTTCACCGGACATCCACACACCATGATCGCCAAAATTCATCACCTTCCAGAAAAGGAAACAATTTTTATCAGATGATTGGAAAAGTATAAGGGTCATTCAATGTAATACATGCTGGGAAGAGGAAAAATAAAGACATAAAGAGAGAATCTAATGAGTCCAAGCCACTTCTACATTCGTAGTAAAGTCCATAATTGTCCATTGTATCTTCCCACCTTTTAGTGAAAAAGTAAATTCAGGACACAACTAAATAACGAACACAAGAAAGTAAACAAAGAAAAAAAACAGAATTGGATGGGGAAATTAAGATGTAGATAATTAAGTAAGAGAAAAAATAAAAAGAGAACAACGAAAGCAGACACAGAAAATAGATGGAAAAACCCTGAGATTCGCTCGTCTACATGCTCCACTGATGCTCGGCGGCGCTCGGATCAGCGTGTCTCCGGACTTCTCACCTAAAGTCACTGAACAACGCCGCACCTTCAACGGAGCAAAAAAAGAAACAGAGAGAGGCCAGGATCAAACACGGACTCCTCTTCTCCGCCAGACTGATCTTCAACTATGGTGCGGAGCAGAAAATATTCCAAGATGCCATGGACGTCGAAACTTTTATAGACAAATTCATTACTGCTGCTCCGGAGTGAGCTCCACCCCCCGCCAGGGAATCCATGCAATCATCCTGCTTCCGCTCACTCTCATGTTTTGTTTCCTTGTCTTATCAAGAACTGAGTGTTATTTAAACCACTAAAAATATATATATATTTTTTTTTTTTTTTTGTTTGCGTGTGTGTGGTTGGGGCCACTGACTGATCAGCGCATCACATTCTCTGCTTTAGTCAGGGGCTACATTCTAGTTTCTTGCAGTGTCAAGCTGTTTCTCAGTGCTTATGGTTTTTCCGTTCCATCGCATTTGGAGAGGTGGACAGATACTATGATAATCATACCCCAGGCTGGTTACGGTGTCATTCATTCACAATTTTCTTTTTTTTTAATGACTGTCTCTAACTCTCTTGCCCCACCATATAGTAACAGTTTAACATTCCTCTGCTGGATAGTGAGAGGTTTAAGAAGTAATTTGAAAAGAGGTAAGGTGTCAGGAGACAATCTTTCTGCAGGAAATGCACATCGAACATAATGAACAATGGTGGTTAAGATGCACCTGGGTGTCTCAGATGTACCAGTCAACTTTCTCCTCTAAAGCCAGACGCGTAGCCATTCTAATCAGAAAAAATGTCCCATTTGAACACACTTCAATCGTCTCTGACCTCAACAGTTTCTATCTGATAGTGACAGGCTGCATTCTGACATGGCACGTAACCTTTTTGAATATTTATGCACCCAACTTGGACGACCCTGAGTTTTTTTGCAAAGTCTTCAAACTCATCCGGGATCTGTCATCCACCCACTTAATTGCAGGTGGAGATTTTAACACGGTACTGGACTGCTTTCTTAACAGACTCTCCTCCTGGCCCACCACTCCCTCTAATGCCAGTAATGTATTGAATTTTATAATTTATTCAATGACCCTTGTGGACATCTGGAGGCTCCAACATCCAACTGATAAGGACTTTTCCTTCTTCTCAAACACATAATTCATACACAAGAATTGATTATTTTCTGACTGACGCCATCTTGATCTCTGATGTAATGTCCTCCAAATACATGATTTTGTGAACTCTGTTCATTGAATTAAAACTAAACATTGGTATGACTAAAGCTGCATTTCATGCAACCCTTTAATATTTTATAATACACAATTCCGCCAGCAAACAGCCAGCAAATAACAGAATATTCTAGTCAAACTGACACATGTGACGTAAATGACTCCACTCTATAGGAGGTCTTCATAGCTGTTATACGAGGACATATCATAGCTCATGAGGCTAAAATTAAAGAAAGACAGGGAGAGAGAATTAGCAGACATCAGCTGATCAGTTAATCCGACCTCGATCCAACACCTAGAAGAAGCTTGGGAAACCTATCTTAGTGATATTCACAGATGTTCAATAAACTCAAGACACCAGCTCATTCAGTTTAAAGTTATCCACAGATTACATTACTCTTGCACCAAGCTCCATTTCTTCTATCCTTCTGTTTCTTCAATATGTTCAAAATGCAAGCTAGCCGAGGGAACTCTCAGATTCCTCTTCTGGCTTTGTCCTGAATTTAGTCACTTCTGGTCTGATATTTTCAAATGTTTCTCTGAGGTATATACTGTAAGTGCAAAATCCCTTCAGACACACACACACTCCAATTCTAGGTGGCTCCCAACACTTATCAATGCTCACCAGTCTGCACCATAAAACTATACTACATGGTATGATTGTTGCAATAAGGAACATCTTAACTCAGTGGAAGGGTGACGAGGTGCCTTCCTTCAAGGCCTGGCTTTCAGAAGTCACCAGCACAACATCTCTCTCAGCTGTGCAACCTTTGATAAGATGTGGCAAGCATTCCTACAATATTTGTCAAGAACGCCCGCACAATAATGGCTAGGTTCAATTTACATTTCTCTCTGTCAACATAATTTCAGGTCTCTGACTTTTATATAATACTGGGTATGCTCTGAATGTCAATGTATATATTGTTTTGAGCAGGGGTTTGTTTTTCTCTTCTTTTTTTTCCCTCTTTTTTGTCTGTGCTTTTATGCTGTGTGTTTGATATGAAAACTTATTCAATGTCATGCTGTTTGCTGTCCCCACTCTACCATCTATTAATTACATATTGAAAATTCATCAATAAAAGATATATTTGTTTTAAATTCTGACATCCTGTCACATGAAATATATATTTTTATCTTCACCAGTGAAAAGTTGGGGCGAGAGGTTGTTTATGTCTGCGTGTATTATTTATTGGCATGTTTGAATGTATGTACGTATGTTACCAACTTTTCCTAAAAACTATTGACCCGAATTGCATGATACTTTCAGGGATGATTGTTTTTATCCAAGGATGGTTCCACTCTATTGAGAGCAATTGGGTCAAAGGTCAAGATCTAGTTCACAAAAAGGTCAAAAACATGGTCCATTTTAATTCGGTTGACTGCACGCCATAGGAACAGCTTTGTTCCAGCTGCTGTTTCCTTTTTAAACCAGCCTTATAGCACTTAACTTTTGGATTTTATCCTATTATTAGTGGAAGTTCAGCCTGGTTTGTACTTTTTCATCATCCTTTTTATCATATTTTTTACAGATATTTATTTAATTATTATTTGCCCTGTGCTGCTTTCACTCTCCTTTATTTTTATTGTTGAGTTTTATGTGTCTGCGTGATTGACAGATCTTCTCATTTAGAGATAATCTACCTATGGGTTCAAGGTCAAAGTGACTTACATCAAGTTACAGAAGTAGATTTGAAGAAACACATGAACATAACTTCAGTCGGGCCTAAACCTGGTACATAATTTGATCATGTGTGTATCATCAATGAGCATAAAATCATGTGTGCACCTGATAAAACCATAAAATTATAAAATGAATTAATTAAAGAGATGTGTGGAAATGTTACAACAGGAAATCATCTTTTTCATTTGGCATGTGTCAGCTGAGCCATGAGGCTCAAATCGAAGTGTTTCTATTATTATGGATCGACACTCTGATCTCTGTCAATTGAAGCGTGGAAAATGAGTTTCCTTTGCAGTGTGGTGGGTTTCAGTCTGTGACAAAGAGTGAGGTGCATGGCTGTGCAGGACAGGCTGAAAGGTGAGATGCTGCTCCTCTGCATAGAGGGGAGACCATGTGACCTGGTTACTTCCTGTTGAAGATTCACGGCCGACTGGGACAAGACAAAAGGTCAGCCACTGGAGAGGTTATATCTTCCAGGTGACCTGAGTGCAGCTCAGGGTCTCCCAGACAAGCGGAAAGTTGGAGGGGCCAAGCTTGTTCAGGCTTCTTCATTCTCAGTCCTGCCACTACAGCCTGGGGTAGACTGAGCAAGAAGAGACGATACATGGACGCACAGTTAATAGGATAAATGGAAGGATAGATTCACTGGCAACACAAGTGATTCCTCTACGAAACAGCTCAAGAAAACATTGTTTAACACGTCTATCCTCGAGTTACGAAGCACATAGCCATCAACACAGTGACAAGATGTTCTTATTGCTGAGCTTCTGATGCTGTTCCACCTCACCATCCCTCCCCCCTCCGTCCCTCCATCCCTCCATCCTTCCCTCTCTGCTGACCTCTCATTGCCCGGACTGCAGTTCAGACTCCGTTCGCTCCTCACAGCCTCTGGCTAGGTGACTGATTCCCTGAGTCTGAAAGTTGAAAAAATAAAGTTACATAATTAGATTGCATAGAAAATGAATGTAGAAAACTCACTTCACCAATTATAGCAAAGTCTGGCAAGTTGCCAAAGCTACTCTGTGCTGAGATTGTATTTATTAAGCAATCATTTTGAGAACTTCAGCACTAAATTGAAACGACTATACTCAGTTATTATGATGGGGCGGACCAGCTCTGCTGACTCACCGAGTCTCCGGAAATGTGTTGCCCCCATTAGGCTGGAATGCAATTAGAAAACAGTTCTACACCCTGAACTTGTGATGTGCTCATTCAACAAAATGAAATAACATACATTCAAATGAAATATTCTATAATCCACATTAATTGAACAAGTGTGTGCTCATAAAAAACTACCATAAGACTGGTCTGAGAGGTCCACAAGAACAAAATAGAAACTGTTTGTCTGTATTGTGACTGTAACTTCTCTATGTTTACTCAAGATGGCACCTTTCATCAATTTTTACTGACCACCTTTGTAAATGACACTGTCTGGTCTTATAATTTACTACAGATGACCTTCCTAAATACCTAAAAAAATACCTAAAATTATAATGAAAGGGAAGGTTTTGGTGGAAAAGGTGAGGTTGATTTCAAACTATGTACGGGGTTATTAATATTAATATAAGAACTTTGCATAAAGAGACAATCATTGTTAGAATGATCTGAAGGTTTAGTTAAAACAACAAGTCACGAACTCTAACCACTGACGAATAAGGACAGTGTGAAGACGGGATAGTATTTTAGGACGCACATGCTCAAAGTGCATCATGGAGATTATCATTAGGACAATTAAAGGAAAACATTTTCTCAACATGAAGCCCTCCCTCGCCACAGTGTTGCTTAATTGCATTTGCACATCACATGTGATCTGTACATTGATGGAATCTAAATGCTTTCTTGTACAGTTGATTCTCTTATGTTGGCCAGTTCATGACCATCACACTCATTCATTCATTCATTCGTTCATCTCAATTTGCGCAGTAAGAAGTGGATCAAACATTGTCGGTCAAAAAAGAGGAAAGTTGAGGAACATACAGTCATTTACATTATTAATTTTGGAAACAGCCACGTACTCACCACTGGGATGACTCGCCCTACTGTACCTCTGATTGGCTCTGACTGGGAACAAGTGGCGTTTTAAGTGACCAATCAGAAAGGAGGCTGATTACGAGGCCATGACCGCCCCCAAAGTGCCAAAACCCAACATCACCACGCGCGGCAGAGATCACAGAAGTAACAGCGAGCGCACAGACCAAGACAGCAAGTGAGGAAAAAGTGGTCTACCTGTGCGAGATTACAGTTTTTATGCGCTTGGGTGTTTGGCACTAAATTGACGCCATATACGTGCTAGTAGAAATATTTTCAATAAGGCGATAAAGAATTATATTTTCCAGATAGGTCACAGGAGCAGTTGAGGAGTACTTGTGATAAAAGCTGTGAGCTTCTGCTCCCCAAACTTTAGGTTTTATGATTCTCTACACCTTTTGAAGTATGTTTTAAATGAACGTTCCACCGCACACCCTTTCTGTAACCCTAAGGTGTCACTTTGTGTCTTGGAACCAACTTGTATGTTTTCCCAGAAACCCCTGTGGATTGGTATGTTTGTTGAAGAAAACTAGTCAGTTGACTTCAGCCAGTTATTAAAGCTATGAGACAGGTTTGGAGAATATTTATTCAGAAAAATATTCAAAGGTATTTAGGTCCTGTCATTTTACTCTCATGCTTGGTAGAAAAATGTCTTTCAAGAATTACAGGATGGCTAAATAATAAATAACGATTTTATTTGGCTTTTACTTTCAAAATATACTTGTTTTATATTTAATATGGTCCGAAAACACCTGAATGAATTGATTATACATGATTCCTGCTGGGCAGGTGACCTTTAAAAAAATTCTCTGAGTCCAGCTGATACTCTCGCTCTGTCCAAGATTATCATCATATCATTCCTGTCACTTCATCTGCAGCGTAACGTCCATAAAGGCAGCCACCCGGATTCAACCATGAGTCGTTTTGGTCCATGACAAACATCTTTAATTAAATAAATATCATTGTGTTTGTTTTCTGCAGTGGAGAGTTTTATCTGTTTACTCTATCACCTCAGGGACGTCTGTCCTCCCCAATGATGTAATTCATTGTCAAATTTCAATTAAAAACTGAATCTATATGGTAAATGGACTTGACTTCTATAATAGAGGTTGTGACCATGGAAAGCACTGTCAATCCGATCAGAGAAATTTGGTTTTCAGTGTCTTGCTCGAGGACACTTTGGCATGTGTACAGGTGGAGATGGGAATTGAAGCTGCAACCTCCCGATTGGGAGACAACCGCTCTACCTACCGAGCCATGCCGCCCCAATCCAGGGTGGATAGACTTGGGCTCAGGTGCAGCTGCTTGAAGCCAATACAATGTTCTGAGAAGTCACTGTGCCGCAGTTAGTGGGTTGTAAAATGGTTTAATTCCCTGCAGAGGCTGACCTTTGTCATCCCAACAGTGTAAATGATTAATCAAGAGTACAGTGGGAACTCTAGCTCAATGCCTGTGATTTCAATTTACTGTGTTCCCATTCACAAGGGGAAATAAATAAAATCCTTCCCGGGTTTGAACTGAAAGTGTAGACACAGCAAACTGAAGTGTTTGAATGCTTAAAACAACATTTGAGTCGTTAAAGTAATTTCTCTACACAGTCAAAAGACTTCACATGTATTTACTGATTAAACTGTTGTTCATGGCGGCAGATATCAACTTTTTCAATTATAGGTCAACTTTGTTGTCACGTTCTAAAAGGCATTCTGACGAGGGACATGTGGCTCTATACTCTATAATCACCTGATGATTATGGCTCGGAAGTACATGAAAGCATTATTGTCAAAACAGTGGCACTTGTACAGGTTTTTACAGGAATAGAAAAATGGAAATAATATTTTAATGATATAAAATCCTACGTTGGCCTGAAATGCATCATTATTTTCTTTCTTGTAACTGAATAAAAACTTTATTTTCATGTTTCCATCAGACTTGGACCACACCACATAAGGACATAGAAGTTAGCTTTGTGCTTCACAGCCGGAATAATCTGAGTGTTCTGGCCTCTTGTAGAAAAGCTTGTGGGTTTGAGTCTGAAGCAGGTTCTTTTGTTCAGTGGCTAGTCTGCATGTTCTTCCAGAGCCCGAGCTCTTTGTCTTCAACAGATACTCTAGGTTTCTCCTCACGCTCTAAATACGTACTTTTATCTTTTCATCAGGTCATGTTGAATTATAACTGCTGCACCAGCTAAAGGTTAACATACAGTAACATGCAGTAAACAGACGTTTTTGCACAGGATTAAACCCTTCTTAAAGTCAGTGAAATCATTAAAG
>OMNM01018227.1:6348-22612 GCA_900302745.1 Parablennius parvicornis | reverse complement strand
TGAGCTCTCCGCACCGACAACAGAGCCACACCGAGGGGTCTCTCCGGCCGGTAAACCAGCTCCAACGGCGGTCATGGCGGCGCCGTTAGCCCACTTCGACGAGGACTGGCAGGACTTTAACGAATTCAAGCCGTCCTCGGCGTCGGCTGACCCGCTGGACCAGCTGAACTCGAACGTGGCCGACCCGTCGGGCCTAGACGACTTCTCCGACCTGGACAACAGTTTCTCCCGGGAGATCTGCAGCTTCAAGTCGATGGAGGACCTCGTCCACGACTTCGACGAGAAGCTGACAGTGTGCTTCCGAAACTACAACACCACCACGGAGAACATAGCGCCCATCAAGCCCATCACGGAAGATAATTACTTGAAAGACGACGAGTGAGTAGCCTGTTGTAATATTTATTTTAACTTTTAATCTCTGCAGCGAGCTAGCCGCGTTAGCCTCCTCATGCTAAACCCACACAGAGTTTACCAGGTAGAAGAGCTCAGCTCAGATCGCTGTAATCTGTGTGAAGTTTAACCCGAGACATGTTTACATAAACGGAATACACTCCGTGCACTGCTGACAAGATGTGTCTCTACATTCACTGAAAAACAGAAACTCTTCATTAAGGTTTGTAATCATCGCAGGTGAAATAAAAGCAAATGACAACCACACTTGATCATATATACTTTTATACGCATAATTTGTTTTTGATCTTTGTATTTACAGAGTATGTAAATCGATTATATGTCTCAGTCTGTGTGTTGGGACTCTGGCAGGGATCTTGCCACGTCTCCAGTTTCCAGTGCTTGATTTCATGCTGAATGGACTGATGTTAGTCATGAAACCTCTCATCTGAAAACTGTATAAACTGCTTCTCATCCAGTATCTTAACTATTTGATTCTTGCTTTGACTTGGAGGATCTTTGCGTTTCCCTCCCACTTTACACAGACCCAGTATATCATGTTTCATGTATATAATCATCACTTAAAGGTCAGGCTGTTCCTTCAACCAAAGCATCTCTTGTTATCTCAGTTGGAGGTCCTCGGCCTCTGCTGTATTGTATTGAGCTGAAATGTCACAACAGCACATTAACGTGACAACATGTTATTACTGCACAGCAGCTACTCACATCCATCCCACAGTCAGCTTGGATGTGCTTTTAACTACAGAGCTGTGCGGGTTCCATGGATCGCCTGTCATCCTCATCCTGCATGTATTCATGCTGAAAAGCTTCTTTTTGAACACGGCATGGTGAATATCATGCTAAGTACACATCGTGCATGATATTTCTATGTAGACATAGACACGGAATATGAATAATTCTGATGTAAAGGTGGTTTGATGTGGTATGTTTAAAATGGCTAATTATATTTTTTTTGACTTGGCTGCAGAGGATGGAGCTGCCAGGCAAGAGAAGATCAGATTGTTAAGAAATGGATAAAGTGAAGGAGGGCATACATTTATTAGTGTAAGGAAGAGACAGACTATTGAAATAAGAAGAAGATGATGATGACTTGGCTAAATAATTTTTAGATGAATCATGTGTTTCATCTATTATGTGGAGATACATTTTTAAAATGCAGCTTTTCATAGTTTCAAACTGTAGGAAATAAACAAATTACCTCTTGCATATCTTCTGTAGATTATAGAACCCTGGTAGCTTGAACACTCAGTCCATTTGGACATAAAGTATAAATATGACTCGTAGTTCTGAGACGATTTGTTTTCCGGAATGTGGGTCGGCGAGTCAAACGGGGAGAAATATACATGTAGTGCTGTAGGTAGGCAAAGAAACAAAAGGAGGGAGTGGAATAATTGGATAGCAGCCCGCTGAAGCCCAAAGAGCAGCGCCAGGCTCAGGGAGAGTCTTTTCTGGATGACTGCACTTTTGCAGGACGTGCCCAGACGCTTAACAAGTTCTCCGGCAGTGACCGCGGCGGAGACGTACCACGGGATGACAGGCAGAAAATGTGTGTGCTGCTTCAGTTTGAGAAACAAAACCAGAAAACTAAATATTCAACAGCAGGAATATATTAACATGTTTAAGTCTCCACACATATTAGCATAGTTTGTTTTTAGAAACACATACATTTGTCTTCTCGAGATGAAGAGAGGCTCATAATGTATTTAAATGCAAGTGGGCTCGGGGAAATTAAAGCTTGATGATGTGTTTTGGCAGGCACTCACGTGTCTGAGACAGTGTCACTGCCAGAAGCACAAAAAATATTTCCTGCCAGCCTTTGCCCTATTTAGAACAGGCCAACAGCTCTGCTCCCCAAGCTGTGCATGAACACTTCAGGGAGAAACAAGCATGTTACATAAACATTGGTGTGTGTGTGTGTGCAAGGGTGGGGGGTGGATGACAATGCAGGGCTACTCTGACACATGGGTTCACAGCATCCATCCTCTCTCCTCCTCCACAAGCTGAGCCAGGACTAAGAAAAAAACATTTGCATACACACTTTAATTTTCCTGTCCGGAACAGACTGGATTTCTGGTCATTCAACAAACCTGATAGCTCTCCACTGCACAGGATCTTTCTTGTATTTGTAAAACTGTATAGCTGTAATTGAATCCTCCACAAAGTATCACTGAAGAGGGTAGAGCTCGACAAAAACCGGAGGTCTGGAGCCGTTACGGGTATTTGCACACATTGTACCAGAGCCATGAAATCTGCTCCTAAATATGCTTTTAAAGACGGATTTCACACACTAACAGTAAACTTAATAGCGGCGTCCATAGCACCATCTGTTCAGCTCTGGTGTGTTTTCTTCTAATGACGGTAAACATTCAGCAGCTTGTTGATATGGAATAGTTTGTGATTCAGATGACAATGTCAGCCTCGGGTCAGTTTGAAGCACAGTTTTAATGCAAAGTGACTGTTGGGTTTATTTATACGCATCACATTTTACTCTGATGAATCCTGGGTAAATGACACGTGTGGGATGAGGAGTTGTCGCATTCATCAACGATGTCTGTACGATGCAGCAGGGACAGGGTGAAGTGGTGAGGGGGTGGCCAGAGAGCAGAACTCTGCCAAGTATTGCTGTGTCACAGGAAGCAGGGTTTATTTCTATCTCTAGCTGCTTCTGCATTCCGATCACAACTTGAGTGTGTGCTTCATTGTTATTATGTCACCCTCCTTCCTAATAAAGTCTCCCGGTTGCTTCTCGATCTCTTCCAGGGTTTGGAACGCTCTGACTGATAACTACGGCAATGTGATGCCCGTGGACTGGAAGTCTTCACACACTCGCTCCCTCCACCTGCCCATCCTCAACCTCACTCAGCAAGAGGTACCGCAAAGCAAACACACTGATTTATTAAATTTTTTTATTAGCTCAAGGTAAACACAGATGCTAGTGGATTGCACTTTACAAACAAAAGAGCTGCATGAATATGTAAACAGTTTGAGCCTCCGCCTTTAATCTCTCTCTCTCTTTCTCTTTTCTCTCTCTCTTTTGTGGCCTCACGTTCGTCTCGGACCAGCAGAAGTTGGACAACCAGTCGCTGGACCTGTCGGACGATGAGGAACTCAGGGAGCAGATGGCTATGCACTCCATCATTGTGTCCTGCATCAACAATGAGCCGCTCTTCACGGCTGAGCAGGTAATCTGGAGTCATAAGTTACTCGCATGTCGCACAAACTCAAAAGTTACACTCAATTTGAAGATATTCATGGAGGCGAAATACTAGACCACTAAGCTACTTCCAGGCACTGGCAGCGTGCACAGATGATATAAAGGCCAACTATGTTGTTCTTGTGTAATGAAGTATGTCTTCCTGGGTTCTTTTCATATTCACTTCAGAGTTTAGGATGCCGGGCTTTGTTTCTGGTACTTATTTTGAAAACATAGAACCTCAGTGTAGTTGAGCTTGTTAAAACTGTTGTATCTCCCAGCAGTGACAATATAACAGCTCCCAACAGCCTTTTTTATACTGGATTCATCTATTCAGCCTAACTGCATCTGTCTCAGATGAAACTGAAAACTAAAAATCCAGCTGTTAACAGGTTTTTTTCCGTGCCTGTGTGCTGTGGTGTAGGTGATCGAGGAGATAGAAGAGATGATGCAGGAGTCCCCGGACCCCGACGACGACGAGAGCCCCTCCCAGTCCGACCTATCGATGCTCTCGCAGGACCTGCACAGCATGAAGCGCTCCGGCTCCAACACCAGCTACGAGGACCGTGAGTATCAGCGTTCACTTCCCCAAAACTTGAAACTTGAAGCTTTTATTGTGACATGTTATTGTCCTTATCACACAGATCTGTTACGGTGTGTTTGCTCCTCTGTCGAATGAAGTGTGACGGGTCACACTGTCCAGTTCACAGAGAAATGGCTACGCACACGTGATAACCTAGTTATATAAGATTTAACAAATGCAGACAGACAGCAATTTGCAGTGTCCAATATTGTTACATAAGCAACTGCATATATGTGGTTTGAACATTATTATTCATGCTCGAATGTGCATTTTAGTAATGTGCACCAAAGGCAGTTTTACAGTTGATGTATTAACTTAATTGATCATAAAGTCGGCTTGGCTCAGCCGTAACACACGTACGCAGTCTTCACCACTGAGCTTCTCTCTCTGCACCGGGGTCTTCAGGGCTGCGTCAGCTGTCTGTGTCGGAGCTGACGGAGACTCTGGAGGAAGTGGAGGCGGCCATCCGCCGCTACAGCGAGGAGCTGATCCAGGCCCTGGCACTGCGGGATGAACTCGACTATGAAAAGGAGGTAACTTGTTTGTGTTCTACCAAAGCAAATGTGTGCATGTTGGAAACATCAGGATGGAATCACATGAGTTTAAAATCAGAATGAAAGCAATAAGCAGTTGGTTGAAAACATGAAGCATGCATGTGAACGACTCAGTAGACGAGTGAAAGAGGTCAGTACATTGCCACTAGCTTTGTTATTTTTAGCCATGTCGTGATCTTGTCAGTGTATGTTTGACCTGAAAATACACTGAAAGCGTTATTGTATAAATAGAAATAGCTTAAAACCATAAACGGTCAATAAACCTATACTGCTTTATCCAACCCAGACCGGGGAGTCATGTGGCCCTTTAGCTCTGCTTGACTGGCCCTCCGCGTTTCGCTGGGTGAATAAAACGACTGTTATTATGGGCTTGATTATGTCTAAAATGGTCACGTTTTTCATGTTTTTGGCCCGTCATTACATTATTGGTTGTGTTCAGCACCTTTGCTAGCAGAGATAGCACCTGTTAGCTCACTAAATATTTTTTTTCTCACTTGAAATAAAAGGACGTTAAGGAAAAGATATATATCGTTTTTACTTTCCTAATGACTGGACTTGATTATGATTTCAAGATCAAGATGGAAAGACTGAGGAAAGGTGAGGCAGAGCAACAGAAGCTCATAAAAATCACATTAAAAATAAAAACAGCTTATTATCAAGAGATAGTTCTTATTGCGCAAAGCTCAAGTCAGAATCGAGGAGGGAAAATTATCACTCACACCTAAGAAGTCACACATTAACTGTAAATGCCGCTCTAGAAACCGACGTGATCAAAAGGCTGTTTTGTGTGCGAACAGGTGAAGAACAGCTTCATCTCGCTGCTGATCGACGTGCAGAACAGACAGAAGGAGCACCGCGAGCTGCTGCGGAAGAAGAAGAAAATCCGAAGCACGACCACGATGGGGCCGAACGGCCAGAGGACGACCAGCACGCATGTCCCTGGCACGGTGAGTCACCGCGTGACGCAATCGAACAAATGTGCCCCGTTTGCATGAAGACGATCAGCAGGGTCGACGTGAAGCCGCACGCCGGCTCAGATTATGAGCAGAGATGCATGACCTGGCAGACGGTAGACATCGAGCATGGAAGAGCCGCGTTGGAAATAACACCGAGGCCTTCAGCAAGCCTTTTCCCTCTGATACAGAAGCCTCCTCGTCTCTCTCAATCTTTCTCTTTTTTTTTCCTCCTTCCTCTCGCTCTTTGTAGCTCCTCACTCTGGAGGGACTCTCCAATGTCATTCAAAATGGGCTCCGTCAAACTTTTGGCACCACAGGAGGGGACAAACAGGTGCCCCCGCTCTTTCTTTCCACTGCAGATGTCTGTGCAGTTTTTATTTTTCATTTCTTCTCCACTGGCATGCTTGTTATAATCTCTACAGCTTCCATCACTGGTTGTTGGTTTATTATTTTCTGTCTTTTTTGTTGTTATTTTGATTATTTTCATTGTTCATTTTTGTGCTTTCATTATTGTGTTTTTTTTTTTTTTTGTTTTAATAACTTGATTTCATCAAAGCATTAATCAACTGTCAGTAATATCTTACTGTTCCTTGATTTCGCTCTTTTTTTGTTACATAATGTTTTCTATTTTTTTTCCTGCCTCACATCAGTGAGCATTTCCTCTGACGGACCTCTGAAAGGTTAAAAGCAACCAGCAGCCTCAGGCGAACACCTTCTGTCTTTGTCATGTGCACATGCCCTCCGTGTTACTGACAGATGTCGGATTTTATAATCCTGACCGAGGCAGGGCTCACACATACAAAGTTAGACAATATGACAGTGAAGAATTGAATGAAGTTCACTCTTAAATCGCTTTACTTTAAACGCACATTGTTTATTCTAAACCAAAGGGTGGATGATACCGTTACAATACTATTGGATAATAAACTTGATAATAGTTAATAAAATATGTAAAGTGATTCCGTCACTGTTCGTTACTCTTCCCATTATAAACAGACGACACTAATGCAGAAAAAACACTCGTGTTTGCTTTAACTGGACCTACTGTGAACACACCCTTAGAGTTAAATAACTTTTTTTTTTGTTTTTCTTTTTCCTTTCAGTATCTGACTACAGTCATCCCTTATGAGAAGAAAGCCGGTTCTCCTCCTCTGGAAGACCTGCAGATCCTCACAAAGAGTGAGTGCATAAACAAACAAGATGATCCACACGAATATATGTGACAATAGTGTTTGCTTTAAAAAAAAAAAAAAAGAAGAAAATACTAAGCTGCCATGTTCTTGTCCTAGTCCTCCATGCCATGAGGGATGACAGCGAGAAGGTTCCTGCCCTGCTAACAGACTACATCCTCAAAGGTAAAAAAAAAAAAAAAAAACCCTCCTCACATCCACACGGACTCGTCTTCCCTTCCTGTTGCTAAAACCACGACGGTTCATTTAAGAATCAGTCAGCACAAAGATGAATTCAAGGAAGGGAGAAAAAAAAAAGCAGCTTTTCTTGCCGTCCTTCACTGTTGACCTGTACCTTCCTTGTTTCTCACCTGTGCTGCGTTGTCCTCTGGGTAGCTCTGGTATGAGAGCGGTGGAAACTGAGGTTTGTGAGGCTATAACAGATTATTCACCTTCAGCCCCCCCCCCTCCCTCTCTCCGTCTCATAGTGACATTACTTCTACGCCAACGCAGCAGCCTTCCCCTGCTCACTCGTCGCCGTAGTGCCTATCGTGCTCTGTAGTGCTTGTGGCTGCACTACGACCCCACCCTCCACCCCACCTTCCACCCCGAAACAACACCAGATAGCACACTCATGCACATAACCTGCTGGCTTTGTAGCTACGGCGCTTCACCTGTGACTTCTCTCACCGCACATTTTCTTCCTGTTGTAGCCGCTCTTCCATACTTTACCGCTCTCTCCTTTCACGCCAGCGTTAAAGCAAGCAGCGATCATCAGCCCGCCTGCTCTTGTCTCCACAGTTCTTTGTCCCACGTAAAGCGGGAGGGGAGCCAGGCTCAACTTTCTGGAACCATCCACCGGGCCGCCAGGGGGGAAAGCTTCTGGTCATTTGGAAAAAAAGAGTTAAAATCCAAACCTTCCTTTGGTCCTGCTCTGGGTCTCAATTCTTAGACTTTTCTTCCTTTGTTGTAATATTTTTTTTTTTTTAAAACTCTGCCACCCTTTTTAACTCTAGATATAACTTCATTTGTGATCTCTTTAACCTTTTAATGCTCGATTGCTTCGTCCCTGTACATCCTGACTGCATGACGACTTCACAATGGATGCCAGTAATCAGTATTTGTCTGAACACCTCTCCTGAATAGTGAAACCACAGGGACAAACATGTTTTTTTTCCACACACATTAAGCAGGCCTGAGTCTGATCACTCTCGTTTTGTGAATAAAATCCATTTATTTCATTCAAACCTAATTGAAGGGGACAAAAAAAAAAACCCAAACAAACCTCGGCACAATCTGTGAATCTCAATGTGCCATTTGGAAATAGACGTAAGCCCCGTTTGTCTTTGTTCCCCTTTTAGAAGAACCTTTTTGCATAAATGGCATTTTCTTGCTTGATTGCACATGAAGTTGGTTTGAATCGACGAACGAACTCTTTTAATTTAAAAGACAAAAGTTAGGTCATTCTGTTGCATGTCTAGTTGGGTTTCTGCTCAATGTTAGCTGTTAGCTGAATGTTGAAATGAACTATTTTGTATATGATTGAGAGGAATTGCACAGTTTTGGGAACTTTTCACTCATTTGAAAAAGGGACAAAACACGATCCGACTAAAGAAAGTGAAGGCTGGCTGAACAAATGTGTAAAAGCATATTTTTGGATAAGGGGGAAGTTTGTAATAATTTTGTAAATGATGTTCATCGACCTCTGAGCCCCTCGATTATTGAACCTCCATCCCCAACAGCTTCATCACTTTCCTCTTTTCGTCAGTCTGCAGATACCTCATTTTAGGATTTCTCCAATAGTGGAAAACAATCTGGTTGAAGTTGTTTGCTTAGATAGTGTAGTTAGGACTCATTCAGATCAGATAACTGTGTAGTTAAACTGTGGCTTTTATCTGTTGAATTTTTGAGATCTTGTAGTAGCACTTTATTCTGTCAGTGATCCGGCGGAAGGATTGGCAGCGCGTTAGTTTTAGATGAACCCGAAAACCTTTTCATGTGCCAACCTGAAGAAATGTTGTCGTGCACGTGGCCCGCATTGATGGTGGTGAGAATTTAAAACACCTTTTAAAGGGACGCTCCCCTGATTTCACCTTAAAAGTGGTTTGTGCTTCATTCAGCTGGTGAAACACTCGGATTTGTTGGGAAGGTGCAACACGTCGGACACGTACATCTTTTTTCACATTCACTCTGCAAACTCTACCTCAGTTTGGATTGTATGAAGAATGCCTCGTTATTTTGCAGCAGCTTCTCCCGTCAGATTCATCCCGTAGAGGCACACTTTGATGATGTGTTTGTTTTTGGCCAGTCCAGTTTTCATCTTACATGATCATTGGCTTTTGGTAAACTATATCTTCATTTCAACATTTCTCACTATTTCAAGTTTAGGAATCCTAATTTATTATGACACTTGGTCGGAAAAGTAAACGGTTGTAGCGGTCCAGTTTACCACATTTTTAAATGTTCTATATCAGAAATGGCTGATCCTCAGAAAATAGCTTTGTGAGTATAAACACGGCCAACGATGTAGCCAAACGTCATTTAATCATCCGCGTACAAATGTGAAGGAATGTGAACAGAAAAGCTGGACGAGACGTTCTGTAGCAAAATTTGCTTTATGGAAAATGTAGGATCCACACAAAGACCTGAGGTCAGAAGGTTTTTGGTCTCATGAATGAATAAGTCGGGGCGTCCTTTTCCCGCGTCTGCATGTCCAGCACTTCTTCAGCTCGTTGGCACACCGAGGCTCGGCTGCAGGGCCGCCGGACGCTGTCGGATCAGGTCTAGTCTAGCTCTCAGGTACGCTCATCAGTGTTGGTAGTTAAAAAAAAAAAAACTCACGGTACTACGACATTCCTGAAGTTTTTGTTTCTGAGTTTCTAGCAGCTACAAGTCATGAATTTTCTCAAAGGTTTGTTTTGAATGAATCCAGGTAGCATTACACATATTGCTTCAGTCACTGGTTTGAGGCATCACTTTACCGGGGGAAACTCCTGGAGTAGCATCTGCTCGGTGTAGCAGAGAGGGAATGAAGTTTTCTCGGTTAGAATGCTGAAGTCACGTGTTCCTCTGTTCAGAAGGAAGTGGACTGTGAAAACAGATGTTGGGGGAAGATTGCACACAAGATTGTGAAATTACAAAAGGGGTCTCATTTATTTTGTAACTCAAAAAACAAAAGCTTATAGTTGCTATTTTTAACTATTTATACATAACTCGTTTCTACTGTTGCCAGCTTACGAAAAGATTCACAACCGAGCATGTGCCGCATGCACTTTACTACCGCAAACACGTGACTAATGGTTCTGGATGTTGTTTGTTTAGGGAGATTATTAATAATCACACTAAAGGGACGAGTGCATGCCGCAGTGAACGAGCATCAGAATTGGAAGAAACCTGAGGGTTTTGTCGCAGACATACAGGGAACCAAAACTCCCGCTTCAATTGAAAATGTTTCGCAACGCCAACCTTGTAAAACAGACGACAATATTGGGTTTTTTTTGTTTTCTGTCGAGATGCACTGAGGTCACTGATGGATCTCCCCTCGGGCCAGAGCCAATCGCCTGGCCTTCTCAGCACACATATCAGTACAATTCAGAGATTTATATTTATACATGTGCAGCGCAACAAGCAAACAAATAAGAGGCTGCCTTTGTACATGCCTACAAATCTTTGTACATCTTACAAACTCCTTATGTTTTTAATGCAATACAAGGCCCCCCCTGTTTGGGGTTGATGTTTACTGTCTCATGTGGTACTGCAGTACATTAATTTATTCTGTAAATGTTTTTTTTGTAACCATGTTATTGTACTGGTACAAGTGTTTTTGTGCCATCATTGCAACTCATTTCAAATACAATTAAAATAGAAAACCTGATATGAACCTTGTGTGTTGAATCAACTTTGTGTGCAGGGCGATGAGCCGGACCTTCAATGTGTCAGTGTGATGATAGAAAAAGTAAACAGTGAGAAGGTTTTCTTGGAAAACTGCTAAACAAAATAGCTGAATTCAAGCTTTTTGAATAAATCTAGTATAGCAATTGTTTAAAAAAATGTGATGATGCTTTCTAAAATTTTCATATTCTGCTCAGGTTTCATCAGGAGCAGCATCCACAGTGAAACTTTTGAGAAATTGAACATGCAGACATCACATGATCTGCTCTGGCGGTTTCATAAAGCAGCAGCAGAAGCTCATTCACTAAATCTTGTATTACATAAATGAAAGGTCAGAATGGAGAGTCCTTATATATAAGAGGCTGCGTTGCCAGTTCTCACAAGTATAATATATCGACTTGCTGGAGTTGAATTAAAGTCGGCATGAATAGTAACAACTGGATACGGCATTTCATCGATGGATTTTTGGTTAATCTAAAGACAAACAGCCTTCGAGTTTAGATTAGTTTTCATCCATCAATCGTCTAAGTATCTGTGGTTATAGGAGAAACTTTACAAACTGGACGGGTCGTTAATCCAACACAAAGAAAACAGGCAAAGTCGCATGCGCTCTCATTTAAATAGAAATCTCAACTGGACTGGGTTGGACATTTTCCAGCTGTGGGTGAGAGAGTTAACCTTAACCTAAAAATAGTTTACTTTGAGTTAAACGTCAATGGTTGATGGTTCCCTTGAATATTAAGACTTAAGTTTAGACTGTTATCGTTTGTCATTATTTAGTTGCCATGTTTTTGAGGCAAATACAAATGTGGGATGAGCGGTGGACGTGCTGAGTGTTCTCGACTCATGAAAGACAAATGATTGTGCTTTAGCCTCTTGTTTTTGTGTCATTTACTGGACGTGATGATTGAAATTTGTAGAACCAGACATGAACACGCATAAGCTTGAGAATACAGTTCAATGAAACATTTATTTACAAGTTTATAATGGTACAACAGCATGAAATGAAGAGTAATAGGTAGACATATTATTCTAGTTCATGCTCCGTCCTCCTTTTCTGCCACTTCTCCATCTCTTTGTGGCTCCTCCTGGCAGCCTCCTCTGATCCTCTGCTTCTCTGGCTTTTTGAAGCAGCTCCTCCTTCAGACGAGCCTCCATAGCTTGATGCTCCCTGGACTCCCTCAGAGGCTCTGTCTTGAGTTCTGCCGATGTTTTGAGGGTTCTGCGGTGAGCCTGGTTCTCTCTGGTCAGCTGGGCGACCTGCTGCTGGTGTTGTTTGATGAGAGCTTCCTCCTTCGCCGCCACCTCTTTCTCTCTCATGTTCCATCGAGCTTCCCAGTGTTTATTACTGTCTGCACGCAGTTTCTCATTCAGGGTCTTTAGCTGGTCATAACGTCTCTCCTCTACAGCTGCGAGAGCTTCCTTCAGGAGGCAGTCTTTTTCCTCTAACTGCGAGGCCATCAGCTATATTTGAGCCTCCAAAGCTTTCACCTGGCACTCTTTTCTCTGCTCTGTTCACGATAATAAAAGAGGGCCTTAGGCAGGGATTTAATCCTTCGAGAATCTCTCCCTCCGCAGTCATGCCATGGTGTCATGGAAGTTGTCATGGTGCCATGGCAACTTCATGTGCTTTAACTGCAATCCACCTACTGACCCCGCCCAAAAGGACATCATTTCCATATATGGTCAGGTTCCTGAATGAAGAAATGACTATTTATGAAAAGTGTTCTCACCAGTTATCAGATATTGTTTCTGTTTCTATGACGCCCACATGTCAACTTATCTGAACTCAACAGCACAACATAAACAAAAGGAGGCTCACTTCAGGGTTCTCTTCAGGGTGTTATTTCCACAGACTGCACAATCTCAACTCCATTTACAATGAAAAGTGATTGAAGTAGTTTGCAATGTGTTTGCTTCAACTATTTCAACATGACAAGGAA
This sequence comes from Parablennius parvicornis, assembly GCA_900302745.1. Lineage (NCBI taxonomy): Eukaryota > Metazoa > Chordata > Actinopteri > Blenniiformes > Blenniidae > Parablennius > Parablennius parvicornis. The sequence goes on along the minus strand of OMNM01018227.1, from coordinate 9,912 downwards.
AACTGTAAAATTGTACAAAGTTCAAATCAAATTAAAGCTGCAAGCTGCCTCTGCGTGATGTATGTCACATGAATAATGAATCATGTGAAGTTTTGGTCAGTTGCACCATGGACAGGTTATTTACGCCACACTTCCTGTTTCCAGCAGGTGGCGCTATAGCTGGTGGTCATCATTGTGATGTAGCTGTGATGAGGGCTGCTCTCTGATCAAGTGATGTTAAGGTCTTTTTTTTTCGCCATGCCCTCAGATGTTTTGCAATGATTTAAGTAAGCTTTGCTCACCAATCTCTATTCTATCACCGATTTTCAGGTAAATTATCAAAATTTTCCGCCAGGGATTATTACTGTGCAAAGTGTCACAAAAAGTTACATATGTTTAGGCCCTCAAAAACACATTTTCCCATGGTTATTAAAGTATAATTATATTAATTATATTAATAATATTAATATTAATCCAAGCACTTTCAGTAGTTTCTTTCACACAGTGCTCAAACTCCTAATTACTTCATTTTTAACTGAACTCTGGGAGGTATTTATATGGAGACTGTTACACGAATGCTTTTACCCTGCAGTCAATATTGTCTCCACTGTCAACAAATGTAGGTGTAAAAAGTACGTTTTACGAAGATAACAATTTGACCCTGTTGTCGTTTAGATTTATTATGATTTCTTTTCATAAGTCAAAAGAGGATACCTGGGATGTGGTTTTCTCTGTAGATGAGGCCAAAGGTTACGAGGGACTCAAGGTCGAAGAAAATAAAAGCGCACAAGTCAAATAAAAATGCAATCAATCATGTCCTAGAACCATTTGAGGGTCCAGGAAATAATAGATGGGGGTCAAGTCATTTATTCAATTAAAAAGGTGAAAGAGAAGATCTTTTTCTTTTTCTTTTTTTTCCCCCAAATTATTCAAACAAAATTCTTTCCGAAAAAACAACAAGATAATAAAAATACAAGAGCATACTCGAGAACTTGATATATATGGCTGTGTGTTTTTGGTTTCTTTTCCTCAGTTTGTGCGGTGAGCCTGCACACAAAACTGAGAAGTGTTAACTCGACCTTTGGAAGAACCTTTTTTTAACTCTGTGGTTTGCGCCGTGGCAGCGCTGTTCTGCTCCCGCTCAGTCTGTACTGTTGTTGTCCAGCTGTGCTCAAATGTCAGCAACACAACATTTCCCTTCTCCTCACTTCTCGCAGTCACCGTTCGCTCCAGCGATCCTGTCGCGACATTTTTTTTCTCCTCTCAGCAGCCGTCTCTTTTGAGGCACCGCCGCTGATCAGGACTTGAACAAAAGCCCGGAGGCCTCGCCGCTCACAACGCCAAACATTTCAAAGTTGGAAGTCCTGCGGGGGCGAGAGGAGGTCGTCGGGTCACAGGTTGGTGTCGGTGAACATGGTGTGCTCCTTCCTCACGGTGCTGAAGCCTTTGACGGTGTCGACGAATTCCTCGTCGTCCATAAACTACGAGGGAGGAGAACAGAGGTCGTATCGCGGCGAATAATACAACGGTCGTGTGTAGAGCCTCGCTTTCATGGGAATGTTTTCATTTAAAAAGTCATCGTATTTACATTTTCGTTTCAGAAACGTGTTAACACTGCATCGTTTTGAAAACTGAAAACATTGTAGTTTTCATGTTGGGCCACTAGTGGGTGCTGTTGTTTGTTATTGTGATGAAACCACATATGGAGAGAAAAATACTCTATAAACACTAACAATGGCGAAATTGACAGGACAATTGTGCAGTAGCAGTATTTCAAAGAAATCTGCATTTTCCTCCGACTAGATGGAGACGGAGCATTTTCAAAAATGTCCACCTTGGTAGCCATTTATAAAGACGTGTCAGTGGTTCCAAGCCCCAATCTTCATGTAAACAGACAAACAAAGCACAATTACAGTTTTCTATTTTCACTTGTAAATGTTGTCATGCAAGTTTCTTCAAAGTTTGTCATCTCTTGTTTCGGGGCTCTCTTACCATCCCGCTGTCATGGCCCGAAACGTTGGGGTCCCACACGTCATCGTCTCTGCTCAGCGACTTGCCGTCTATCACCTGGCTCACGCTGCGTCTCAGAGAGTTCACGTTCAGGTCGCTCGCGTCTCCTGCCGCCGGGGCCTCGACAACAGGCTCACATTTAGCTTCCAGCACTTCCTGGAAACACAAACGGGGGCTGCTAACGATTCTTGGTAAGTGCAGCACAGTTTGCGTGTTTAGTTTTTTGGGGGGTTTTTTGTCATCACCTCTATCTTCAGAGTGAAACCCTTGAGTGTGACGCTGTTGGAGAAGCCGGTGGTATCGGGAACCGTGTCAAACTGGAAAAGAGAACACGGAAAAAAAAAGAAAGATCTGTACTATAATGCACGGTGGCCAAATATGTGTTACGACAAGTCACAAGCCTGATGTGCTTCATTTTGTTTACAATAATCAGACAGTAAACAACCAGGATAAGTGTGTCTTCACCAAAACAGAGTTGCTCTGTGGGTAGACTGCTGTCGGGCTCCTCTTCTGCATGGGCAGTGCGACCAGCGGGGGTCTCTCTCTGGAGAAAGGGGCTTTATTCAGGGCCTGATGGAAAAATTAAAAAAAAAAACAACTCAGCCAAAAGGATGTCGGAAAACAATGAGGGGACAGAAAATATGTTTCTGCTGCTATCTGGTGGTGGAAATCTTTATAAACGCTCCTGAAAATACACTTCATATAAGCAGGAGCGATGGATGGATGGATTGGATACAGAGAAAGAGAGAGCGAGAGAGAGAGAGAGAGAGAGAGAGAGAGAGAGAGATCTTACCTTATGAAGAATGACACCTAAGATCATTGCCAGCAGCAGCAGGGCGATGGCTGCCATCACTACAATGAACCACAGCTGGCGGAACACGGGATGGTCTCCTTGACCTCCCTCTACCCTCTCACCACCTCCTGCTCCTCCTCCTCCTCCAGGAGGAGCGAGGCTTGGCGAATCTAAAGCCGCGAATGGTGTCATAAACACACGCAATAAAAGTTGACATTAGCTGTCCAGTAACGAGGAATTCGGTGATCAGATCCAGTCAAGCTGCTTAACTATGAAACATGTTGATTTGTCATTGAGTTTTATTTAAATATTACATGTAAAAGTAGCATTTCAAAGCAAAGCCCTCATGTCCCACCTCTTCTCTCTTTAACCCTGTTGGATATGGTTGATCCCTTTACAACCATTTTGCCTTCGCTCTTCGTGTGATTCATTGTCCACCATTACATTAAGCTTTGTGTCGTTTACATTTGATCACCTCCCATCACAGATCAGCACCGCCGAGAGGGAGAGAGAGAAAGATGGATCACGTGTACTTCACTGCAGATAACAGTGTAACTGGAGACACGCTCACTTGCACGGCCTAGTTTCAAGTCTTCGGAGGTGCTGCCACGCTTCACACTCTATTGTCTTTTTAGATTTTAATACAAGCCCTGCCAGGACTCTCAACAACTGATGATTATACTCTTAGAAATAGTAATGTGCTGTTAATTTGATATAACTCTGGGATGTTCTTTTCCTTCAGAAGAAAAAAAAAGACTCTTTTTTTTTTTTTTTTTTTCGAA
>OMNM01018210.1:15376-40859 GCA_900302745.1 Parablennius parvicornis | reverse complement strand
CGACAAGATGTCCCCCAGCACCAAGAAGGTGGAGTGTTTCTCCCCCATGCTGTGCCACTGCAAGGTGGCCTGCACCAACAGCACCATCTCCCTCATGTTCGGCTGCAAGGTGGGTGGAAGCATCCTGAGCGAGGTCCACCAGCAAGGACGTCCTCAGCAGTGTGTCGGCACCATGTCACAGGGGGCCAAAGTTCATTTCTGCTTTTCAAATGTAGAAGTCCATGTAGTAGTTCTGTCAAAGTTCAGGAGCATCAGAGATCTGACTACTGTTACTAACGTTACTTTTTCTTCTTTTATTTAATTTACTTACTGGCTTCAAAAGGCTGTGCAGAAATAACCACAAAATGCAAATTACTTCCAAAACATTTTTGTTCACAACTTGTAAGTTTCCAAATCTTTCATTATAGTCACCCTAAAGTCGAGACTATTGCTGAAGTCAGATTATTCTCACGTGGCTGCAAACACCATGAAACCTTACAGACCACTTTTATATGTTTGTAAGGTTCATGGTGGTGTTTGTCTGTTTCTTAGCGATGACGGTTAAAGGGACTGCCATTGTAACTACCACCAAAGACTTTCCCTTGCCATTCCCTTTATGTTGTATAAAGGATTTGAATTTGAGCCCCCCACTATCACCATGTTTTGATAAGAACAAAAACAGTAAAGCGTAGGAAGCTGGGGAATTTGAAATTGCAGACTTGTATCAAATGTAGATCATAGAACATACCACCATGTCCTACTTTTCCCATAATGTGCGTTTATTCCAAGTTATTTTTTTTGTCTGGTTGGCTACAAGTAAACTAAATGATTTGTGTTCAACTACAAATGCACCAACCCTGCTTTCAAAGTGTAATGTCTTCATTAACTTAGTCGATTGTACTGTTGATTTCCAGAAGCAGGACTTTCTGCTGCATTTTGTCAACATTAAAGATGGTTTGTTTGCGAGCCACTGCAGTGCCATTTGGCTGTTGAGACAGATTTTTATATTTTATGCTGTCATGGTCACTGGGCTCCAAAGCCCCCATCCTGCACTTCTCATAATGCATCATATAGAACAAGCTGAGGATGAAATGTATTTGACTGAAGTTCTTGAATTCTACAAATCTATCTGGTCAAGTCATTGCCTGCCCTTTAGATATTTTCTTGGCATATTTCAAAAAGCGTTCTAAAATTCACTTTCTAATTGGAACAACAAACTTGTACTCTCATGCTTGGGTCGAGCCCTGAAGTGTCCTGGAAGCATCCCATAATGCACCCTAATTGCAGGGTTTGTTATTGAAAAGGAGGCATTGTTAGCCGCTGCTTTTGGATCATTTTCTATTTTAGACACTTAAAATTGTGCCAAAAGGTTGAAATTGAAACGGCAGGCTTTTAGTTTCCCTCAAGCATCAACAATATATTTATCCTACACTTCCTGTAATGCAAGTCTATAGTCATATATCCTTTTTTATTAACCAGGATCTCCTAGTCAAATACAGCTTGCAGATATTGTTCTTTCCAATCCTGAAAATGTCTGAATATTATCTAAATAATCAGGATGTTTCAGTTATGTGAAGTGACAACCGTGCAAAATAACAATTGGAGATTTGCTTTCTTGACTGGCAGATTTGTGTATTTGAGATAAAATGTTGCTCTGCTTCAGATGTTGGTTTTATTTTTCTTTCTGCTTTGTAGCATTATGCATTCATAGGGAGGTCAATCTGCTCTGGTTATGCTTCTGGAAGAAAAAGTGTAATTTATTACAGGCTGATTTTGTGTTTCTTTATAGATAGGACAATATTTTTTATCAAGCTCTCACTTCAACTTGATGTTTTCTTATATAAGATTGTTTGTACTGTGCACTGCTTCAGAGATAAATATGTACCACATCACAACTGAAATGCAGAAAGCCCTGCAGGGCAGTGAATGTTTGACGTGCAGGCGAGCTACGACTCACAAAGCCTTTCATTCTAAACCTTAGATTGCTGAAAATTTAAACCAGGTTCTGCTGTTGCTGCTTCTTCTGTTCTGCTCCTACCAGACAACAGCTGAGGGGGAAGAAATCCCTGGTTTGCTCGCTGTCACCGAGCTGCTGTGTTTACAGTTTGACCCAATGCACTGTGATAGGCCAAGCGAGCCACACATCGTCTCTATCTCAGTGGCCTCGGCCTATCAGAGGCTCGATCCAAAGCAGCGCCGCGCTGCCATTGGTTGTGAAAAGGGAACGTCTGTAGCAGGCTGGCGGGCACGTGCATGTGTGGTCAACATGTGCTCTGCAGGGAAACACCAACGGAGCAAAAGCTCACTCCCACATCGGAGCTGCTGTCAGCTGAGAGACGTCAGCGCTCGGCCTACACACACTCTTGCATCTCTGCGGAAGTCGATGAAATATTCAGGCATTTTTTAGAGGGTGTGCTTAAGAAGGTTGAATACCGAAAATTTAATTAAGACTAGTCGACTTGTCGGAAAAAGGAAATGCTTAAAAAATAGTCCAGATTGAGTAGAATTTCTGGTTAAGTAATTTAAACATTGTTCCTGAAATCTATTGTTCAAACACCAATGAGAGGCTTTAATCACAATCTTCTAATTCCATATTGTATTTGAAATGCTGCTAAAGTACAAGGCAATGGGCCCCAAGCAGCACTTTGGGGGGTTACCATTTAATGATACATTTTGTTTTTCTTCTTATCACCACACTGAAACTACTCCCAGAACTTTCAGCATAGCATTACCTTTTGTAGTGTATGTACTGAAAACATTGCTCATTTGAATGGATACAGGGCATGAAGGCTGTTAATGAGCACAAAATGCAACCTCATTCATATTTTATGTCGAGAAACACTACATCTACTTTGAAAGTGTTGCTACTCCCCATCCAATATTTTCTTTCCAGCTGAACTTACTTTACTTGTCCTCCAGTTAAATTGGCCATGTAATCAATATTCCCGTGTTTTTTGATTGAGATTCGTCCTGCATGCATATGCTTGTATTGTGACTCTTCTCAAAGGAAAAATTAGAGATCTTCATTAATGATCCAACAAAGTATACAAGAGTTCATGCGTAGTGGAAAGGAAAAATATGGAGTTAAAAAAGTGCAAGCAACATTGGCACAGTTTATTCAGAGCAGCAATATTTTAATAACTTCCTGCAGCTTTTACGTTGTCATGATGAGCGGTGTTATTGTATTCAACCAGGTGAGATAAGAGCTTAAACTTTGGCTACATTGACACTGCAGATCTTGATGCTCAATCACGATTTTTTTGCAAGTACCCATTTTTCTTGACTTTGCTTGATCATTTCAAATGCAACCTGCCATGTGAGCGTGACCGGACTGGATGTTTTTGGGCCCCAGAGCGTAGAAGACGGCGTGAAGTCATGGTGAACACACTATTTACGCATGACACGTTGGTCAGCATCCGGGTTGCCAGATGTGACTCAATGTTTCCAGCCCAAACAACGTAAAACCCACACACCTCAATAAAAGCCAGCTCAAACCTCAGCCTGTGTAGGAATTATGGTAAAATAGTAAAATTATTATATGTTAATAGTGAACACGCCATAAACGTACAAAGGCACAGAATAAAAGTTGAAAGGTAAGAGAGTTTGGCTCCCCAGTTGGGGGACACTGTAATATCTGGCAACACTGTCATGTCACCATGTAGATTCTTTTTCAAGTTGTTGTTAAATACTAGCTGACAAAATCTAGACAACATGACGAGTGAAAGAAGGAGAATGCGGTAAAAAAAAAAAAAGATAGCGCACAGCTTTAAACAACTTTTAACATTCTGACAGAGCTGCTTCCTCCGATGCTTATCCGTGACGTCGCATTTACAAAAATATCCCAATTGGTACCACATACGAACGAGGCCTGGGTCTGGTGTGAGAAAATCGGAATTGGAACTTTCACATGGCCACAAAACAGGTTGGAGAGGCCAAAGCCTACACACGACCTTGTTTTTATTAGTTCGATGAACATCCCGCCAAATTACGTTAAACAACACCTAATCGTTTCCAACGGCACTGTTTTAAGATTGCAGTCTTCTTGGGCAATGCTGGAGTCGGTGTACTGCTGCCTGGCAGTGCTGCTGCTCTGACAGATGTTGTGTGTATGAGAGCTGAGCAGCATCTTGTACATGGGGGAAAACAATAACCCACTAATATTTGTGGTGCCCACTAGTGAGGTGACAAACATTGATTAGGGTTTATATTTAAACCTTTAAATACATTGTTTCTTTTACAAATTTCTTTCTTGTACATCTAAAAAATACACTGCATATTTAACTTTTTTGTGATTTCACTATAAAGACTAAGAGTTGTTTTCCGTAAATAAAACTAAACATATTTTTCTTCTATATCTGGTTTGAGATTTAAGAAATATTAAAACAAAAGATGCTTTATCGCAGTTAATGTATTCCGGAAATGTGGAATAAATATATTGATTCATCCACCTTTCCACCTTTATGCAATTCTGAATCATTGGTTCCACTCTTTGAAGTCTCTTTCCTAAAGCAACTATGGAGGTTTGTCATTGTAACTTATCTTTCTCTGCCTCTCCTCCTTCAAATTGTCCCTTGAATAAGCCTTTCTTGAAGTGATTGCAGTGTAAGAGATGGAGAGAACCTTTTCAAATAGTTCAAATTTAGTCTGAAACAAGCTTCCACAACCTGTGTTGATATCTTGAAAAGTTTTTCATCTTACCACCTCTGAATTTGGTAACTGCTGCTTGCCTTAGCTCTTAAACGTGTTGCTTCTGCTCGTATGAATAGTCACAAGTTTTGCCATCAGATGCTCTTCCTAACACAAGCTGAGCAGTAAGTGGTTAAAAGCCACGGCATCGACGCTGGGATTTTACAACCAGTGAGTTTCCTGCTATATTTTTCTTTTTGAGATGAGGGGAAGAATGTCTTCATAAATGTGCCTCATCTTTGAGCATTGGGCCTGTATACTGTTTGGTTTGGTTGTGACCTTCATTGTTTCTGAATCAAACTGGGTGGAGATGTATAGGCCAAAATACAAAACAAGAGTACTTGGTGAAAAGGGACTAGATATTTTAAGCACCACTGTTTTAAAAAGCAGCAGCAGTCCACTAAATACTCTACGGCTTTACGACTGATAACTTCCGGCACAATCTATCGAATGTGTGGCTGTGAAAGCAGTCGATGGCGGCTGATCAATGGGGCTTAATTAAGACTAGTTGCGATCAAACCGTCACAGAGCAGAAGTTGCAGTAGTGAGAGCAGCAGAGCGGTTAATCACACACTTTCAATAGAACCGTCTACCATCTAGTCTGAGATTTCTGATCAGTGCTCCCGAATCCCTCAGATTAACAATAGATATCAAGTCCTGATCCGGCGTTAATCTGAGCTGCCCTTGCATCTAAAGGGTCAGAGGTCAACGCATCGCTCCACATGGTGCTGAAACGCAGACACCGCAGGCGCTGGGACTGTCCAATCAGAGCCAGCAGGGCAAAAGGTCAATGGGGAGTTTCATTTCAAGTACACTCCAGTACATCAGTGCTTGTCTTTTTTTTTTTTTTGTTAAAGGGCCTGAATGGCAGCACTAACTCACCAAGGCGGTTTGATTTAGTTTCGCAAGTAATTTGTAAACCACTGTCAATTGCATAGAGTGACAATGTGACTGCATTTGTATTATATTTTTTATATATATTTTTTTTTTTGCACGTCACTAGCTCAAAACACACCTGACTGCTTACAGGAAGCAAAAAACCATATAATTCCTGTCCCGCTTCCTCTCTAATGGCTCTCTATCCCTCAATACAGTACTAGATCGGTCTCATCGCTCCCCACCCAAACAAGCTGTTCACCCCTAAATCCCCAATACACTCTTTGTCATCTTCACACCCCATTAACCAAACTCACTACCATGGCCTCTGTGGCTCCCTCTTTATGTTGGTTGATATTTATTTTCAGATATATCTTTATCTTTTGGTATTATTAGGGACCAAGCCCAAAAGAAGGCCAGGACCCGATTGTAATGTTTTGTTTTTATTAGGGACCGAGCCCAGAAGGCCTCTATTGTTATTTGTGTTTACTTTATATTATTCCGCCACATATATAAACCCAAATTTTACCCCTAAACACACACAAATACTTACCAAATTTGGCACGCCCATGAAGAAGGGTGAAAAATTTAAGAAAATGGAAAAAAACCCCAAAACCTGCTCTCTAGCGCCACCTTTAATCACTAAAATGACTGCCACGACCCATAGGAATGTCGTAGAGAGATAAAACCAAAACTCAATTGTTTGTCTCGTCATGACCTAAAAATCAAGTGCCGATACCCCTGACCTAAATGCAACAGGGAGTCCACAATTTGCCTTTCAAAATAAGATGTTCACCTAAATAAGGCCCTCGCACAAATTTCCTCTAAGGGCGAATGTCTATCCGCTTCAAAACATGAATAAATGACAGACGAGACCCTTCTGCTCAAAACTTCTGTACAACTTTTTGACTACTCACCCGTTTCGAATTTTATAAGCTCTCAAAGCTCTGAATGCTGAATCCCCCCGCCTTCCCCTTCTTACTCAAATACATAGGAAAACAAAAATCACTTATGGAAAAAAAGCTGGGATCGAACAGCTTGAACAAGTAGCAACTGTGGCTAAACCGTGACTCTTATCGACAAAGCGCGCAGATAGAAAGTGTGACAAGAATCTGCCAAACAAGATGATATACCACATGTGTGGATAATTCCATACACATAAGACTTTTTTCATCCTACGATTTCAAGCGACATTTATTATTGAGTCCTATGGAGCAGAATCATCCGTCTGCATCAATCTGAGCCTCCTCGTGTCTAAAGTAGACGCTAGAGTAGTGCCCGTGTCCTTCGATTCCCTCAAATGGTATCGAGGGACGCAGGCATTGGCCCAGTGGTTCTGAGTAATGCTGTGTTGGACCGAGACCCGTTCAAAACATCCCGCCCAGTGCCGAGGGATGACGATACGTCTGACTGCTTTGAAACTCACATAGATTGAAATTTTTCCCCTCAAGAAATTATAATTTTACGAACTTTATTTCCCCAAAAACTGTGGATTCTGAGTCATTTCCAAAATGTATAGATAAAATCTGTCCTCACCACCACTCTGACATCTGATGACGTTCTGATGACGTCCTGACTTTCTAAATAAAAGCCCCAAAATCATATAAAATTAAAAGTCCTTGTTTATTAAAAATTACATCAAAAACCTCCTTGCGGGGGTCAGAAGTTTGTATGGAATATATTTTGACTTGGAACAGCCGATTTCTATTGTTCCATTGTCCAGCTGTCACGTCATGCGACTCCACCAGGTGGCAGCAAGCCCCTTGTTCCCCAACGTTTCGAGTGAGTCACATCATCACTAACACTGGATTAAGACTTTGAAATTGTTGTTTTATGACCAATTGACACTCATTACATATCATGATATGGGTTGAGGTTTTATTATTATTATTATTATTATTATAGCACCAATTCTGGACGTGTCAAATGTGTTTGCTTCTTCGGCTGCAGTGTTGCTGAATGTTTTTGAAAGTGTCCCTTGCACTCTCTGAAAATTTGTGGTGAAGCAGTAATCTTGGTCCCTGTTTGTATTTTGATATTCAAACATAAGAAGCAAGTTATGTCTTGTGTTGAATGAATTCGATTTCAGCAATTCAATAATGAATTCAGGCTCTGAGTGGACAAGCTGTGCTCTTGTATGAAAAACACAGTTTTTTGTTCAGCTCAAAGTTTAGCTCTTACTACAGTTTGCTCCAATAATCCTAATGCACATTTTTAGATGAAGAGCCCTTTTTTTAAGTTTTGAATGCAGAATAATAATCATTGTTATGCTGTGCTGAGTTTGGAAGCTTTTCTAAAAAGTATGTGTTCAACACTTTTAACTTGACATCTCTCAAGCAGCCCACTCTTTCCCGCTGCTTTTGAAACTCTCTATAAACCCTGACATCTCCCACATCAAGGCTAAATTAACCCCTTCGCTCTATGCTCATGCTGTGGTCTTCATGCTTAATGTAATGCTACTGTGCTATAAAACAGTATGATGTGGTATTGTCAACAAAACCCGGTTATAGCTATTACATTGTTTTCTTCATTCTGTGAACGACACAGAACATCACACCACTAGAATTGGCCAACATTTTCTGTTTCCTGTACCACTTTTCACTTTACGCTTAATGTTACCAAAACGAGTTGCCAGGATTCTCTCAATAGAAGAGCTTTCAGTTTATCTCAGATCTGTGAAAAAAAAATCAGTGACAAGATCTCTGTATTTTTAATTGTAGAAAATCAGTTGACACAACATCTAAAACAAAATTCCAGTGTACAGCAGCGGAAGAGGTTTACTGAAGTCTCACATTTTACAAGAACTGTGCTTATCTCGGTGTGAGGCTTTCTTTGTTAAAGATGATTAACTTTATTGGCTAGCTCAAGATTTTTTGTTATGCTGATAAGAAAATGGAAAGAATAAAGTGGTTGTTATCATTTTTCATCACATCATTATTAAGAGAAGGAGAATGTATAATTAATGCAGTAAAGTTAATGTCAAAGTCCAGAAAAAGGGGTTTCTCCATTCAAAGCATTTTATTCAGCCACCAGATTCTTGTGTTGATTGTTCCCAGCTTCTTCATCACACTCCTGAATCATCCAGAAACCCTCCTCCTCCCCCTGAACATCCTGCTACATCCGCTCCATACTGATGCTCCTATTTATAGCTGCTTTTGGCAGGCGGGAGTCGGCACTGTGCCTCCTCCTCGTCGTCCTCCTCCTCAACAGCTCTCACAGAGAAGAGGAGGAAGAGGAGGAGGGGGAGACGACAGCTCTCTCCTCATAGACAGTGTCATTACTTGAAACCTCCTCGCTACCTCCTACACCTACATTTCTATTTGTCCACAGCAAGTGGGCTCCACTCAAGGACGGTGTGTCGACAAACAGCCGCAGCAGCTCATTGAACCTATGATCTGTTTGCGAAAAAAAAGCTGTTTCTTTCCTTTTCTTTAATCTAAATTTAGTATCAGACAATGATGGTCAATGTTGAGTAGTGAATGTGTTGAAGGCAGAGGGCGGCGGTATGACGAATTCATTCTGTGTGGGCTCAGGAAACGTATCACTGTAAGCTGCAGAGGGACTCGAACCCCAGTCTTGGTCGCTTGCCTCTGTAAGTCAGTCGTCCTTGGATAAGGAGTATTTCAGGTTTTTGATGCTCCGTGTGTCATGATTGCTCCGTTTGCCTGCAGCCCCTTAAGGCCACTCCATCTGCTGATGGGCAGTTATTCCACATTCAGTCTCAGGCTGTTCGCATCATCAGCATCGGAGCTCACCAGAAGATTCTCAGAAACAGCTGGGGGGGTAGTGAAAATTTTAGATTAAAATAAATATCAGGTGCAGCACTTTTATTTTGTTTACAGTTGTAAAACAGTCAATATGCTGAGATTGCTTTTGTGTTTTGTGTGTCAAAGAGCTTTGACAAAACACTGAACCTCAATTTGTGAGCTCCTTCCATAGCTGTCACATTGTTATATGAATGTGAAAAATGTAAAGTGCTATAATCTGCTGTATAATTTGAAATCCGTTACCATTTTCAGGAATTCACTGCAAACAGGGAGAATACATTATGCAATGTAAAGACTCTTGGCAATCAGCCAGAAAGCTCACTTTCTCACTTTTAATGAGTAATTTGTACCTGATTCCATAATGCCTGTCCTCTGCGTACAAATAGGAACCAGTTGTTGGTGGGAGTGTGCACAGTGTGCAGTGTGCATTTCTCATGAGGAACTGTAGCAACAGTGCAAACAGGTCTGCATATGGGTGTCTCTGCACATTGGCCTCACTTTAATCAGCTCTTTGACACCATGAGGCGTCGGGTGACCCACTCCAATGTTTCCTTGGGTCCTTAGGAGTCCTTGTCACTTGACCTGACTCCTGTATCTGGTGTCGTAACAGCAGGTTGTTCACCACCTGAGTCCCACTTCAAAGAAAAGGTGCTAAACACTGCAGACGGTGGTCACACTGAGAGTCTCTAATGGATTATAGCAAATCAAAAACCCCTTTTTAACATGGTACAGTCCACTCAGGAGGTCATTTTCACTCCTGCAGTATAATCTGCCTTCTGGTGTTAATCTGTGACCTCTGCCCCTGACTTGAAGGGAATTCCCATGGAGTTAAATCAGTAATTACAACAGGAATCACTGTGGATGCAGCTCAGGATCTGCACTACTGCATTAGACTCGTACTTAACATCCAGATTGTTAATCTGCATCAGGACAGCAACCGATCTTTTGTTTTACCTGCCACTGTGTATTCCAAAATGCATTATCAAGCAATTCTATCATGGCTTCTGATAGATAGGTGGATAGATAGAGGTTTGAGGATTGAAGCTGTTGCAGAACCTGGTTGTTCTGCACTTCAGGCTTCGGTTCCTCCTCCCAGAAGCCAGCAGAGAGAACTGCCCATGATGTGGGTGTGTGCAGTCTCTGACAATGTTTTTATTTCGCGACAGACAGCGTTGGGCACCCAGGTCTTTGATGGAAGGAAGAGAAGTCCGGATGATCTCTGCTGTCCTCACCGCTCTCTGTAGGCCAGAAGGTGTTTTACTATCGCATTTAAATTTGATGATTTATTCTCATATTTTATGTTTATATACCCACCATTAGTGGTACTGGCATCTTAACTGTATTGATAGCATATCAGACAGTGTTTGGCTTCTCCACACTTATGGGAATTCATACTTTCTGCACAGCTTTCACTTTAGGGATAATAGTGACTGATACAATCAGGCTGGTCATCAGGCTTTAGCATCTCCTATATCAGGAATATTTTAGTCACTTGTGTTTTTTAAGCTGAGCTCTCTGGTTCTGTTCACTGCTGCTGCCCAGGTTGCTGTATTAATGAAATTTGCATTTGCACGAGTCATTCAGACACATCTGCATACGTGATATGATTTCTTCAGTTATCAGGTTATTAAAGTGATCATGTAAACAGTATAATATATATTGTCAACACTGTCCCCAACATTTTACATTATGGGGACAGTGTCTTTGTGAACAGTTTTTAGGTGTAAACAGGCTTAGTGGAATGCAGTGCTTTAATGGAATTAGTCTTGTTTGACCTGATAGCAAATGATCTGCATTTATGGGGTTTGTCTTGTTTCCTTTTTCTGTATTTTTATATGACCAAAAATTGTGTCTGTGCTGCAAATACAAAATCAAAACTTAGTTGGCTGATCCATGGATTAGTCTGATTTACATGCAGCATTTTCAGTTATATAAATATGTTTATGATATTGTCTGAGGTCTTACGTCATTATTCAGCCTAGAATTGTTGGTGAAGCCGGCTCACCTTCTGAAACTTCTCTCTTCAGAAGAAGCTGGGATACTTGGGAGAATGTCTGTTCCAGTAAAGGAACGTTGCAGCTGTAGATCAGAAAATGTTGTGGCGAACCATGAGTCAGACGTCCTCCAATGAGAAATGATTGACAGCATGTGATTAACAGGAGCTCTGCTGCAGCTCGGTCTCTGCTCAGCTGCTGAATTATTCTCCTTGAGTCGATGTGATTTGGTTGATCTGTGTCACATTTGAGCGATAAGCAGCTACAATGATTGTTATCAGTTCTTTAGAATGTTAGATTTGTCTATTAAGTGTCGAAACATAAGAATTAACTCTATCCGCCCCCCCCTCCCCGTCCATCAATATAAATATTCTCATTCAAGTCTGGCAGCAGAAAAAGCTTGGAAACTTGTAAAGCTTGACAATGTCAGCTGAGGTTAACAGATCTTCGAGTGTTGGAGTGGTCTGGTGCCAAGCCTTGTTAGGCTTCACTGTATCTTAAATATGGTATACTGTCACTGGGATGATGTTAAAGGTGCTCTGTGTTGATGTTAATCAGCCAAAAGTTCTTCCTGCAGCTCTTTGATTGCCTTCCCAATAAAACCCTGTGTTTTCATTCACCTTCTAGACCTCTCAAACTCTATTGCACTTAGTCCTGGAGCTGATCCCAGCTGATTATGGGACATTGCAGGATACATGTTGGACAGGTTGCCAGTCCATCAAGGAGATATATGCCTGAAAACCTGAAATGCCTGTCTTTGAGATGAGTGTTCATGTTATTTATCCAGAGTCTTAACCATCACGGCAGTGTGTGGACACAGCTGTTCCATTCTACAAGAATTAGTCTCAAATAATGTTTTACTGGCATACATGACATAATGACTGACCTCTTGTATAAATGTTTTCGCACACTCAATACTCATATTTTTCTCTCTCCCCTGCTTGTTTTCTATCACATGTTCAGACAGTTTAGTTGGACGTTAGTTGATTTGATTTTGCATGCTTGTCAAATTAATGTGTTTTACTGTGGTTTAATGGTTTGTTTATAATGGAATCGCCACTGATTAAATGTCCAGTAAACTAATTGTATATTTTAGCGCTGTATGAATTTATCAGATGGGTCATGCATTTCAATGCATTTACACAAAGATTGAACGTGTTTTTGTTGTTCTCATCCCTTCTGCATTGTGATCTTTGGGATATTAAACCTAGTCCTCAAACATGCTTTGTTGCTTGATCTGAAAGTGGTTTGCTTTTAATCATTTTCTTTGTCCAATTTCTCATGGTTTTTTTTTCTTCCTAAAAGTTAGTCAAAAAGTCAACTTAATTTTTGAAGCACTTTATAAACAACCACAGCTGATCCGAAGTGCTGTAAATAGATAGACATACAAGACTTTATTTGAATACTCTCCTTACTGTCACTGCTGGACACTCACTCAAATAAAAGTTAACCTATCCCTTTAAATTTCTTTATGTTTTTGTTTACTGAATAGTGATTTTTTTTTAGTTTATTTTTTTAAAGAAACTATTTACATTCAAAATCTAGATTCAATTGTGTCCTCTGTTAGCAGCTACAGACTTTTTGTACCTTCAGCCACTGATCAGATTCAAGCCACTGGATCTGAGGGTCTCCTCTCTAGCAGCCGTTTCCTTCCTTCATGCAATAACCAAATGTTGGATTAGAAGCCCTCAGCCTGATGAATGGAGATGTTGCCCTTCAGCTATTTGTTGGCTCAGAGCTGACAGTGCTGTCAGCCTGGAGGGATGGGTTGGTTTGGGGTTGGTCAAAGCAAATTAATCAGGTCAACTGAATTTGTCCCTATATCTTGGAAGATGTTTCTTTCATTCAAGTAGCTCAATCTAGTCATGCTGTTTTTCATGTAACAGAAGAAACTTTTAGTTTGAGACATCCTACAACATTATTTTGTGGACCAGACCAGGGCAGCATGTTACTCTTTTGCATTCTGTAATGTTCCGTTCGGTGGTTGCCATGCGACGACTCCCCACAAGCCCGTGTTAACCTGCCTATCCCGGAGCGTTAACAGCTTAGCCCCCAACCTGCCTGCGGCTCCAACACCGCAGCCAATCAAGCGTGGTATAATCCTGTTCAGACTCAGATTAATGTCTTTGAAGTCGATGGAGGGAGTATCCAAGGTTTTACTGATTTAAGTGAGTATCTTGCATTGAAATGTTCAACTGGATCATTTGTGGTGATGGAAGACGAGCTCAAATGTTTGCTGGCAGTCCGGGTGTAATGTTGCACGTAACCGACGACTCGGTTCAAGTCTTAGTTTTGAAAAAGAATTGTATGTTGGTTTCTTTCTTGAACGATAAAACCTATAATTTGGAAATCTCTAGGAAGTCCAACGTCAACCAAACTTTTCTACGTAGTGTCAGATTTTAGAGGAAATGGTGTGAATTACATTTGTGATTCATGAGCGTTGGCAGCTCTGCAAGAGGGACATTGAATCCCAATGAAGCACATTTCCATTTGTGGCCATAATGTGTCGAAATGTGTAAAGGTTTATGGTGTATGAATACGTTTACAAGCCTCTGTAGATGTTACCCCTCCTGTGGTGAGAATAAAGCTGCAGAATGGGGTGAGTGTTGACCACAGAGTGAGCACAGTGTTGGATGGGGGGGAGTACCTGTGAAATATGACCTTGCATATTTGCAGTGTTGCCAATCCTTCGCACAGCAAGTTTCATAAAACAGACAACAAAATATGACTTCCATTCTCCTTGTTATTGACCCATGGAGCCCGTAATTCTTCCTCACAGCTGCGATAAAAGTGTGATTGGGTGTCAGGTTCTGGTTGACAGTATGAGTTTCTAAACCAAGGTGTTCTTCATTTTGTTGAACAATTTTAGCTCCTGATATTTGTTGTTGATTGTTTACAAAGATAACTCTTCAAATCTATACTTAACCTTTCATTTCTTGTCTGTCTTGTGAAAGTTTTGAAAATTCCCAAAAACGTTTTAGAACTAGTCTTTTTAAAGTCCTAAATCAATGTGGGAAATATATCCAAAACCCAATAATTACAAAAGTAAAGTTAGACCCCAAAGCCTTCTGAAATCAGCTTTAACTATTCAGGAAAGCGCTCCACCAGCTTTTTCTCCAGTCTGATAATCAAACCAAAACAATTGTTAGAATACGTCCATGCTTTTGTAATTTGTCTCAGCTGTAGACAAATGAGTTAAGTAACCTTAATTCAGTCAGTGACTTTGTATTTCTTTTTTAAACATAAATCTTAAAATCCTTTTAACTCGATGCACTACCCCTCAAGTGTCAATATACATTGTCGGTCACGTTTAAATTCTTGCTCATTCCGTAGTTTCTCTAAAGATTTCTTAAAGCTAAGTAAGTCATCCACAACTTTCAAGACTGGTAGAGAAAAAAAAAGTATTTTTATAGGTTTCCTGTTTGTTTGCTGCTGAAGGCATGCAGTTACTGCAGTCTCATAGCTCATACTGAGGAATGAGAGTATGTTTCCAGTTGGCAAACTTCCCTCTAAGCTTAGACGGCCTTCAACTTGGCTGCAGTCGTATCTGGCCAGGTAAGGCACAAGTGTCTTCAGTGGCTTAAGATCTCTGATGAAATGTTCAACTGAAGTTGTTCAGAACAAAAATATCTT
Source organism: Parablennius parvicornis (assembly GCA_900302745.1). Classification (NCBI taxonomy): domain Eukaryota; kingdom Metazoa; phylum Chordata; class Actinopteri; order Blenniiformes; family Blenniidae; genus Parablennius; species Parablennius parvicornis. Next base: position 25,924 of record OMNM01018210.1, on the reverse strand, counting down.
TTTGTATTCTATATTGCCTGTGTGACCCAGCATGGAATTAGCCTGTAAAATGATGTGTGAATGGAGATTTGTACATTATATTTGACCGTTAGACACCAAACGCTGTTGCGATTCTTTAAACAGCAGTAGAGACAGTGAAGCTCCGAGCTTAAATGATCAATAAGAACTCTTTTCCTTAACCCCATTTGTCCACAGGCTTCGTGTTGCTCCGTCTTGTGTATCAAAGAAGCAGATACTTTATCACACAGTCAGTCGTCTTTGTAGCGATGGGTCAGTCACTAGAGTTTTATGTTGAAATGAGACCTGAAGTGCTCCAGCTGTGCATGACTCACCTCCTATTGTCAAGAAAAGCAAACAGTCAGATGAGCAGAGAAGAATTATACTTTCAACCTTTTTTCAGTCCTTCGTTTTTATGAAAACACCTCCTGATTTTCTGAGTCCATCTTGTAAATCAGTCACATTTTGTTGAAATGTTTTCTTGGAAAGGCCTCACTTGTGTGCCTAAATACATGATTTAATTTTATTGAACAAAGTTCAAATGCTTCATAACCCCTGAACTGGAGCTCTGGTGTTGACAACGTTTCTGGGTTTTTTTTCTTTCTGTGTGACAGAAGTACCGGCACCATGATGAGGACTCTTCCCCGCAAGACCAGAGCTCTCCCCAGCTGACGGAGGAGGCAGGGGGAGCAGAGCTCGTCCAGGTAGCAGAGAAGAACCTTTCCCAGATAGAGAACGTGCACGGATATGTCACGCACGCTCACATCTCACCTATGAAGGTAGGAGGCAAATGATTATTTCTTCCTGTTGCTACTTGTTTATCTTTTGACATGCTTGTACAACACAGTGAGCATCTTTATTCATTAAACTGCACCTCCCCATCGACACTCAGCTTTTAATTGAAGGCTGCACTCAAATAGAAAATTCAAAGAGAATATCTTAATTTCAACAGTAAATACATGGAAAGCACACGCTTCAAATGGAAAGTGCCCAATTCTTTCAGTTAATCTTTACACCGTTTTGTACATCTGAGGGATGAATCACTAAGATAAATAATGCTGTGGTTCCCAAGGACCTTTAAAATATTGTTAAGTTTGAGCTTCGTCATGCAAACTTCGATTCATTTCTGTTTCTCAGCAGAGTTTAGATTAAAACCTTTTTAATGGCTGAGATAGTTTTCTAGTGACTAAAGTCTGACGCCTTTCTTTTTACTTGAGTCTGTCTTTCCTCACTCTTTGTCTTTTTTCATGTGTCCTGTATTTACAATTGAATGTATGTTTTTCTACTGACGCACACACACACACACACACACACACACACATACATACACAGGAGGGTGTTGTGCTAATCTTTGTTGCCTCTGTGTGCTCATCATTGAATCACCGATGCTGCTCTTACGTGAGGTCCATCGCATCACATCATCTCAAAATCTCAAATGTCAAAATCCTCCAGTCCAGGTTCCTCTTTGAGCCTCCAGCGCTACAGTTTCCAGGGGCAGAAGATGGGAATAACTTCCACAAGTGATGCAGTATGTAGGTCATGTATGTCGGCGTTAAATTATAGTAGGTTTGGTGCTTTGATCTTATAGATCAACTGTAGTTGGGGCCAGCTACACCTCTGGTGTTTGAAGTTAGATCAGTGGTTACTATCAGGAGATGTGGTGGGGCAGCAGCAATGAAGAGAGACAGGAAATGTATTCAGATCGACAAGTTTGTGCAACAGGTGCAAATTCATGTGAAGGAATGAGGGTCCTGTTACCTGTCGATGGGGCAGCGGTTTTCCCCTGCAGCAGGCGGCAGTGTGAATGTTGGAACGGATGACGGGCAGCTGCTGCATTTGAGAGACGAGCTAATCAAAACATGTAAATCTATAGTGTGGATTTTCATTACTCTCGCTCGTAGAGCAGCATTCTGGATAAGAACTGAGGATTTCAACTGCTTTTTTAAGTTGTATGAAGCAACCTCTACTCGGCAGACGATTCTGTGCCTAAAAGAAACTGGTTTTGAAATACAAATTTAGGAATGTAGATGGTTAATTATCAGTCTTTTGAAGTGAAAAATAATCTGTTTATAAAGACTATCAGTGCATCTGAAATCATGACAATCAAAATATCCTATATGGGCTCATTTTAGGACTTGTGTCCATATTCTGAACAAAGACAGAGATGGGTAGTCAGTTTATCTGTAAGAGATTGTCTATGCTCACAATCCATGTTCAAACATCGCCTGTTTTGACTTCATTAAACGACCACTTCTTCTATACTGCCAAAGTTTCTCTTCTCCGAAGTGCCGATGACTGAACAGACCGTAGTCTCATGGAGGATTTGGCGTCTGTGCAGTCATACAACTTTGTTTCCTGTTCATGCCGCTCTCCATACCGCGCCTGTTAACTTCTGCTGTATTTTTTTATATGTTGTCGCTGAGGCCTCATGTGAACTTCACAGTAACCAGTTTGTGTGTTTGTTTAAGGAGCATTGCACCAATTTCACACAGATGAAATCTGTCTCAGCTTCCAGCTGTGTTTCCCTACCATCATGAATTTCCTTCAAACCTATTGAGCTTTATTCACTCTGTGTGGTTGTTTCCATTTTAAAGTGTCTTTATGAATTATGGTCATAATGCCATGCTTTTTGCTGTCAGTCCCTCATCACCCTCAAAGTTTCAGGGAGTAGTTAGTAATCTAATTAAAGTTGGTGTACATGAGACATATATTTCCCAGGAGAAGTTTATTAAGCTTCTATAAAACACCTTTACTCATTATTCCCAAACTGTCTGATCCTGTAGACGATGTACAGTATAAAACTGTCCAGTTCATTTACACACGTTTCTACATGTAATGATAGTGGAAAACCGATGAGTAGCGGTTCTCTTTTAAATATTTGAATGTTGTATTGCAGTCCGTTTATTTATTTATTTACTTATTTTTAAACATTTTATTTATATTTTTTATTGCAGTCAATTTAGCTGTAGGTTTCTTCACTTGTGATTAGTAACTTGAATTTTAGTTTTGTGCATTCAGTTTATTTCTGTTTTACTTACATGACTTGTGTCAAACTGTAATCGGCTCAGAGCTCTTGTAAAACACCAAAACCCGACACTCCTTGCATGCCTCACTTTCTTCTGCTCTTACTCTGCTTATACTTCATTTTCTAAACAAACCAGGAATAAAGTTGTTTTAATTTAAAAAGTATTTGATGTACATAAAATCTGTAGTAAAAAGCATATTAATGTATTCATAGATGAAGTCAGCTTCTTACACTTAAACTCGCTTATGTGAAGTCATAAACAAACTTTATTTGACTTTTCAGTACATTTTAATTTGTGTTTGCAAGTAAATGTGTGGAAAAATAGCAGTAACAAAACAAGAAAACAAATCTCTGCGTAGTTTAATCTGATCTTCTGATGAGAGCTTATGTTTTACTGGGAATCAAACCTTTTACTCACCCCGTGGTGGTCAGGCAATAGAGGATACAAGATCAGATTAATGCTGAATAAACATGTGTAATGTTGCAGGCGCTGCTCAGTGGAGCTTTTCTGCCATCGTGTGGTGACTCGTCGACATCTGAGGCAGCAGTCAGATGTTCCTGATGATGTAGATATAAAATGTGGACAAACTAACACAAAATACTTGAAACAAAAGCAATCAGAGATTTCTGACGTCTCCCAACGTTGACGTGGACACAGAAGGAAAGACATATTATCCGCATTGTAATTGTAATTTTCATCTGGATTCGGTTTCCAAATTGTAATGGAGTTTTCCATAGCTTCATATGTGATAAAAAATTGGTGATGGTCTGTCGTGATCCTCACTTGAGACCACAGGAATTAAAATCCCGATCCAGATTCAGATCCGGATCACTTTCAAAATGTAATCGATTCTTCTATGATCTAATATCTGTCTATGGTAAAGATTTCGTGAAGATCCGTCAAGCAGTTTTGACGCAATTTGCTTAAGACCGTAAAAACTGAAAAACCATAAAAACTGAAATCCAGATCCGGATCACTCCCAAAATTTTATGGCGTCACCTCTGGTGAAAATTTGGTGAAGATCTGCTGAGTAGTTTTGATGTAATCCTGCTAACAGACAGACAGACAAATAAATAAAGCAGGTGATTTTATTACGTCCTTGGCGGACGTAAATAAAAATTTAAGTGCGGATAAATGAAAAACGATCGGTTATCTGATTTCAAATAAAGGTATTCAAATGTCCTGTCATTTTTAAGATGATCTTCCTTCATCAGCACAACCTCTGATCTTAGGGTTCTTGGGAGCTGTAGATTATCTGTGTATGCAAGAACCAAGGACAAATACAGGGAGACAGATCAGTTACATTCATGCCTACATTGAGTTTAGAGTTACCATTTAACCTCACTATTTTAGACTGTGACAGGAAACTGGAGTGCCCAGCTAAATCTCACACTTTCCCAGAGAGAACATGTAAACTCAGGAAAGTCCCCATTCTAGGCTCAAACTATGGAGTGAGTACATAACACTCTCCCACCTAAAAAAAACTTTAAAACATCCTTCAACCCAGATTAATTTACATTTATTGACTACATTTGAGAATGATTTTACTCGTAAAATGTTTACATTATGCTAACGTTCACTATGTTGTGACCAAATGCAACTCAACAAAAACAAATGAATCAACTAAGTTTTTCAGACAAATCAAAGCATCTAAACTCATCAAATATTGTTGCGTAGCAAACCGCACCACCTTTTGTTGTTGTTAAAAGCAGTTGATCCAGACGTGTTTGGCCTGTGATTTACTGGTGTCCTGTCCAGGAAGTATCCTGCCTTCACCAGCTGTCAGTTAGTTTCAACACCCATTGACTCTTAGTCGAAGGGAGCAGCATGGAAGATGGATGGATTTCATTACTTTAAATCTTCCGGGAGCCTCATATCTGGGTGACAAAAAAAAAAAAAAAGCTTTAATTTGAGTCTGAACATCTTCAGGCAAATCAAATGAAATGTGTTTAAATTGTTGATTGTAAGAAAAGACGTGTGATGATTTCGGAAGCTAAGAAAAACCCACAATCCAAACCATGACCTTTGCCCACCAGCCCTCCGTCTATCCATCCTTCCTCTGCCTCAGCTCTCTTCAGATAAACTGCCTCGCTCCTGCTTTTCCTTTGCTGTGCACCTATCCAAGATTCGCGTTTTTCCTCCTCCATTTCCTCCTTTATCCTGTAGGTAGCAGCTCTGGAATGCGTCTTTGACGGCTCTTCAGTGTTAGGACAGCATCACCCGGAGCTCCCCTCCCCTACGCCCTCCACCCTCTACCCCCTCGGAGAGGACAGCTCCCTCCCCTCCTGCTCCTCCAACCCTTACCCCCCGATCCAGGTAAACCCCTTCCCCCACCTCCTTTCACCCCTTCCATGCTGGGCCGACGCTTTGCCACTCTTCACATTATTTTCAACAGCATGTTTACACCGAATTATAAACCAAATACAAAGTCTGACTCTTGTGAAATCTTCAAATGATTTTGGTTCAACTTTGGTCAAATCTTATTTTTCGATGCAAAGCTTGTTTATGAAATACCACTAAATACTTATTTCATTGAGGCAGAGAAAAAGTGTGAGTCTCACACAACAGGTTTTTAATCATAAATCATTTCACAAACGTAGAATTGATTTTGGAGACCCAGAGTACTGGAATTGATAAAACAACCTCAAAACCTTGGTATGTGTTGACTGGGTCTTGTGAGATGTTTCTGGTCTGCAGTGGCCTGTAGCCATCAAAAGTGGTCCAAAGAAGTACAATCGGTGAACTGGGAGTCCCATAAAGGAACCACCCAGCTTTACTGTCAACATCTTCGGTCCAGTGATAGACTAAGACTTTTTGTGGCTTTATATTTTAAAACAAAAGTTTTCCCTGAGTTTAGTTTGGAGTAAACTTCCTGTCAGAGCTGCCTTCTGCCATTAGCACCAGTTTGGGATCCTTTGCAGTGTGTACAGAAGGACTTCTGTTAGTCAATTCCACTGCTAATACTAAATGAATGTACTTATTGTAGTAAGGTGGTCAGATTTTGTTTTCATGACCAATTGGACACATTCACCCTTTGAATGTGTTCTAGAGCCCTGATCTTTTCATTATATTCAATGTGGACAAATGTATATTGATACACTGATACTCTGCAGTACTAAATGCTTTGTTTATAAATGTGCTGTTATGGAAGATTTGTTGCATCCAGATGGAAACTGCAAGCTTGCCCTAATGCAGTTTAAAAAATTAGTACAATTCCATTGAAACCTGCTGGTTGAGGTTTTATCCTGGTTGATCAGAACACTAAGAGACATATAAGATGAATTTCAGCTGTATTTTGTGCACCTGTCACCTGTTTGGTTTAGTCCATGTACAGTAGTGAGTGAAATTACCTGTTTATTAGACTGAACTGCGACATGCCAGGCAGAATTTTACAGTTTCATTCAATGTGGAAGTTTTTCTGAGTTAAAGACTTTAACTCAGAAGATGTGAAGTCTCTTCAGATTGTCTGAAGGTTTTGTGACATGACCTCAATCCACTGCTGCTTTGCAGAGGTTAATCCATCTCGCCTTCATGATGTGGTCACTGTGTACATTAGTACTCTGATACTAAAGTCTCAACTGTGTTGCACATTTAAAAACAATAATGGAGGATTTATAAGCATTTAATATTAATATATTGTGGCTATTAATAGAGGATCAATCCTTTTGGGGTTCAAGTTCAGCTAAACTAATTTAGATTTTTCATCCACAAATTTTTTAATGTTTTTTTTTAATGGATTGATAGAATTGGTTTTGTGCATCATTATAATCTAACAAAGATATTCCTTTGGAGGTGTTTTTATTTTGTCATCCAGGTGTCGTCATTTTCCCACTAATATTAGATTACGTTGTTTATTGGAACTGGTAATTACTGAACTTTTGTTGAACTGTCGTCCAATAATTTTCCGAGCGATTAAAGAAAGTCTTGTTACTGTCCAGCCCAAATACCGAATTTACAAAAAAATCTCAGAGTTTGTAACTTTGAAATGCCACCACAAACGGCACTCTGGGGGGTTTTAGCCCACTTCAGTGTGATCAGGAGGTGACGAAGGTCCCTGTCACATCACGTATGTGTCAGGCGCTGCCATTTAATGGGTTTTCTGGGTCTCACAATAACTTAAAATGATTGTTTAGATAACCAAGACTATGAGATAATAGCTAGTCTTCAGCAGAAATGAATGCTGGATTTTATGTTTCTGAAAGTACTTGTCCAAGCCATGATACAGGGTATATGTGGCACTCAAAATGCTATGTGACCTTCCAGCATGTCGCCCGCTGCCTCTTCAAGCTGCTGGTAAGTCTGTTGAAACATCCAACTGACTAAATGGAGATTTGGTCCCGTGTGAGGAGGGTATGTTGCCACCTCAGCACATTTCAGACGCAGCTGTAAATTATATTAACTTGATGCAGAGCAGCTGGGTGGAGCACTGATCAGGACCTCCAAACCTCCACCTTCATCAGCTCTACGGCTTTTTGCTCACAGTCGGCAGTCTTTGGTTGGAGAAATCTTCCGATCATTTTTTCCCTCCTCGTTTGATCTGCGGCGTCCGCGCCGGGTCTGACGTCAGCACTCACCTATCTCGTACACCTCCGTCGCGATAACACAATGAATGGATCGTTACATCCCACAAAGACACTGAAGGCTGGGAGGACGTACTGCACACTCCCCCACCCCACCCAAAGTCATCCCTTTCATTTTTTTCCCCCTTCGCCTCTCATTTGCTCTCCTCAGCAGCGCCATGGCAACACAGGAGATGAATGTCGACAAAGAAAATCCCAACGGCAGGAAAATGGAGGAGGAGGAGGTGGTAGTAGAGGAGGAGGAGGAGGGGGTTGAACCTGCACCGAAGGACAAGGACAGATTTAGTGAGGCTTTCTGTAACTGGGTGGAGGGTATGGGGGGTTGTAGTAAAACACAGAACGGCTGGCCTCCTGTTCAGAAAGATTTACAGCAGCTCCGAGGTATATTTAGCACTGGGACAAAGGACTCAGAGTCCATGAAATGACTTGTCTCTAACGCAGTTTCTTCATCTTCATCATCTCATCTCTGATGCTCTGTTCATACTGCAGCAAAGGATGCTGGGACGGTTGCCCAGCACTATTTACAGCTTAATGGAATCTCATGGAAATCATAAACTGCTGGGACAAACGGCATTCCAGGCAGGGAAAGGTGGAGAATTTCACAGCAAAACTTATAAAAGGTGTATCTATTAAAAATTGTCTTTCTATATGTTAAATTTAGCTGTGTTTGTAAGATAAACAAGTAAGCAGTTAGTTTGTGCACTGAAAATTATACAGAAATTGTTTGCTGACGCTGGATTAATAGTTACAAGTCAAAGTTTCTAAATCCAAACTGTGAAATGTGGAGAGTACTTTGATAATAAATCAAAGGTCTGTAGATTATTGAAATAACACTGGAATAATTAGACATTTACCATATTTGCTTGACTATAAGTCACATCTGAATATGTCTTGCACCTCAAAAATGCATCATGGAAAGGAGAAATCATGCACATGCTGTTGATAAGCCTCGTCCAGCAGCTGCTGTTAGAGAACCATCCATGAACTTGCTCCTCAGATCTGACCATCATGCGTTTACTTTACAATGAGTTTTTCACATCATGGTGACAGTTTGTCTAGTTTTCATCAGTCCCTCAGAGGTTTGTCAGATCCTCTGAACTCCCTTCCTGCTGCACTGTTTCTGAGTTTCACTGCATGTTCTATAATATTTAGTATGAATTTTGCTGAGCAACTTTTTCTTTCTGGAAACATGTTGCACATCTTGCAGTATCATCCAGTCGTCTCAGATTGTATTTAATGGTATATTTTGATATATCAGTCACTTCGTTATACAAGTCACGTGACCAGCCAAAGATGAAAAAAATGAAAAAAAAATTACACTGACTGAAACAAAATATATTTATTATAGGCCCTGAAGGACAGTTGAAGACACAAGATTCTGAAATGCAACCACACTGCCAATGTGATGAACATGGCAGCAATATTTAATTCAAGACATTGTGTAAAAAAAAAAAAATGTGTGGTTTAAAGTTTCATCACATTAAAATGTTGGTTTTTTTTTGCAATTTATTGTTCTTGAAACACAATCAAGTATTGTGATCTTCTTTAAAACTAAGGCTAGGGACACCACTGGTCCAAACAAGGAAGAAAGCTTGAATTTATGCAGCCTAGTATTAGTACACAATCAGTCAAATTTAGTCTCTGGTCTCATGTAACAATATCCAGATGTGCTCTGAATCCTAAACCTATAATTAAAAGAAAAATCTTGTTTAAAAGGGCCACATTTTTGACAATATCATCAAGCAGGAGCTTCTAGGTCACAGGAGGGAAAAAATGTTGGATATACTATTTATTGTTATGAGACACTCAGGTTTTTACATGAGACTAGCATTTACAGAGAAGATGGTGTCATCTGCATAAGCGTGTTTTGTTCCTTGACGTGTTGTGTGGGAACAGTCCTGGTGGTGTAAATCATTATGTATCAGATTACTGGTAATCTGTCCCCTTAGTCATTGAACTTAAAGTTGTTTCTATGTCTGGTACTAGGCAGGAAACAGTCCATGTGACTATATTGTTGGTGTATCTAGATGTGTACATAAGTGCAACATTCAAGCTGCTGTGAATGACTGATTTTGCAAACTGATGTTGGCACGTTGTGGCGGTGAAGTTAGCTGATTATGTGATGTCTTCCATTGCTGCAATGAAGCTGTTATCACAGACTTGTAAAAGGGAATACTAATGCAACTAGTTTTACAAGTAACTGGGGGACTGCACAAACGGCCGATATCAAGTGAATATAATCCCCCAAGATAGTCACTTTGTTGGAGCTCTACAATTGTGAAAGTATCTAGAAAACAGGCATTACTGGTGTGTGTCCTTTTTTAACTTTCCAGCACGTGAACCTACCCGCTACTATCTTGACAGTCGCTCCACTGATCTTCCACGCTGTCCGTCACTGTCGTGAGAGCTCAGCATTTTTTCTGGGACACGTTTCCCCTGCTGACTCATTTTTTTGGAAGGGGACTCCAAGTGTGAGGACAGAAGTAGGACAAAGGTCAGCTGGACCGAACTCTCTGTGGGCAAAGAGAAAGGGGGTAGGAGGAGAAGAAGGAGGAAAAGAGCTGCGTGCTGATTCTAGACTGCAGAGAAAAGAGATCGGAGGACTAACTTCCTCTCTGCCTGCGCTCTCTTTAAACACACACACACGCACACACACACACTCCTCTTGTCAGCCCTGCAGTCTGTTGTTGCTGTCTGCTTCACAGACGGTGGCTGGTCGACCGGCTGCTCGCTCTCTGCCTGCGAAGCGATGCTCTCTCACCCCGGGAGGTTAATTCTCCCCCAGAGGCTCTGCGGCTCTCCTTTTTTTTCCCCCCTCCACCACTTCCAGTCTGGTGTCTGATGACTAGCGTTTTCTGACTAAGTCCTAACTGACAGGACGAGGAGAACCGCGGCGGGAGCATCTGGTCACCTCCATCCGCTCCTCCGCAGCCTCCCTGCATGTG
>OMNM01018210.1:4605-15262 GCA_900302745.1 Parablennius parvicornis | reverse complement strand
TACCACCTCCGCCAGCCTGCAGCAGGAGTGAGTGGAGGAGGTGCAGAGCAGGCAACACACTACCGCCTTCACCGCAGCAACAAGCAGCATGCTCAACTCTGTGTGGTACGCTAAAAAGATGGGCCGCCGCATCATGGGCACCCTGAGGAGAACCAAGCGGCTCCACCGGCGGTTACTGGTAGGTCGGTCACCCCCTCTTCCACCACCACCACCACCATCCATTTGGAAAAAAAAGAAGCAAATCCTCAGCAAAGTGAATATGTAGAGGGAGGTACTGCACCGTGACTCATTTTCCACAACATGTGTGCACATACGATCCTGCACTCGTCTGACTGCTGTGTGTGTGTTGTTGTAATCAGTCTGTCTGCTCTGTGACGCGGCTGGATGAAGCTGATGTGTAAAAGTTGCAACAGGAGCCGCTACTGCGTCATGTGCCGGATCAGAATTCGTGCAGAAAAACCTCAACATCTGCTTCAATTCAAGAAACGCCCTCATCCATGTTTGCCTGTCATCTGGTTCTGTCGGGGTTGTCAGTTGGAGCCGGGCCATTGTGAAAATATGTGCGTGTGTGTTGTTGGAGGTCTGAGATGATTTGCTAAGTCTGCAGCGTCTGCGAGCGGGACTGAACTAAATGTGTCGGAGCTCATCGGCTGAATGGGAGATTGCAGTGTGTCTTTTTAATGTAGAGTGGTCTGTTTAGGAAATGTACACATCAACACACAGTGCTGCTGAATGTTCCAGAGCTCGTATCAGATGATGATGATGTGAAGCTGGAATCTCCTTCGTCTTGAACAGAGGAGGAGTTTTTCAGTCTCAGTTTCTAGGTCTGGGGATCTTTTCGAGCTTGGGCAGGTTTTTCCATGAGTCTGTGTGAGTCAAAGTGGAAACGTTTACCTGCATGAGCAGCAGCAGCAGCAGCAGCATCATGTTCTGGGCAGATGTGAAGGAACCCCTGCAGTAGCACATGCCTTCCACCAGCGTTGCCTAGCAACCTTCAGGCTCCTGACACGAAGCACTACCCCACCACCTCCCTGTTTACCGCCTCAAACACGCATGTTAACATACATGTTCACAAACTCTATCGTGGCCATGTATTAATGTGCTTTTCCCTCGTTAGACATTTATTAAAGTCAACCTCAATCAAGAAAAGAATCATTCGAAGAAAGCAGAAAATGTGACAAAAAATCCAGTTATCAATAGGAAAACTCCTACTCACATACTTACAATGACCATGTTTCCCAACGAACTACGTTTCTTGAGAGTTTAGATTGGTTCAGTTATTAGCTGCTGTCAAATTGTCTTTAATGTTCACGCTAGACCCTCAACCTGATGAGTTGGTGCAAATAACACAAAAGCAGTTTAGATTTATTTATCAAAGCTTTTATGCTATAAATGTCACATATCACAGAAATGGCAGCACACCTGTTGAAGGTTTGTTTCTCTGCGTCCTTAGGTTTCGTCCTGGCTTTACCTAAAGGATTTCGGACCCCCACAGACGGACTGAATCGTGTACAGAGCCGTGTTCTACAATACTGTCTCCATACAGCATTTTTTTGTGGGGGGAAACACACTAATGTATTTTTCCATCACAGTACTTGTATGTCTGATTATGGTGCAGTGCAAAAGGCACATTGTTTTCACTTGTTACTCAATATTACTCAGTTTGTCAGGTTATCATGGAGAATGAGCTGATGACAGCCTTTTATTAAACTTTGCATCATTGCAGCTGTTGCATGCACCGCTGAGGACTTACTCTTGTAGTGTTTGTCAGGACTTTAGCTGATGTCGATGAATTGTGACGTGAATGATTCGAGCCTGTTGTTAGCTGATGTTGGAATCTGTTGGTTTTCTTCGTTCTGCATCATCAGCTTTCTAGATAAATAAACATCGGGAGAACAGAAAACTGTAATGTTTCTGTATAGGAACTGTTAAATCTACTGTTGACAATTTTTCTCTGGTGATTGTAGACAAGTCAAAAAGATAGTGTTTGTTCACCTTAATGCTTTTTATCTTAAATTTAAGTGTTCAAACAGTCTCAGAATTTTCAAGTTGTTCTTTACGTTTATGGAATTAATTTAGTAACTGTTTTAACTGAAATTATTACATTTCAACGTTCAGAAATTTTTCATGAATAGTGTGAGAGGGATAAACAGTTTACTATAGTATGTCGGGTTTACTTTAGTGACTCTTCTAAGTAGGAACACGTTATGCAGCAAATATCCTGAGAAGCTCTGATTCTCACGTTGTAATGTAGTTTTCTGTTACTCTTATATTATTTTTTTACATTGAGTTCACACTGTAGAAAGTTGGACCAGAGTTAAAAGATGATTTAAACCAACTTATACGTCTCGTCATCAGTGAGGACAGCAAAGACCCCGAGTCATGTCAGGCAGTTATTAGGAGATAGAGTAAAGAGAAAAAAAGATATTTGATTCACAATTTAGCAGAACTATTGTGTTTTTCACAATTCATGTCCTTCTTTTATGTGTATCTAATTAAAAGTTCAATAATCTTTTACTATTTTAATAACTAGACAACCATGCAATTAAAATAAGGTCAGAAAGTAATTTATTGAACAATGTGGTAATTTTAAAAACTTGTGCTAACTACTAAAAAAAAGGAAAAGTAATTTATTTTTAACTCACTTGATGATCTGTTCAATTTGGGGTTTAACAATAAAACAGATGAGTTACATCTGTTTATTTAAACAATGTGATAAAATACTAGACAAAGTATTTTATTGCCATCGTAGTAAAAGCTGCAATAGACTCCAGTACTGCACATATAAATGCCTACAAGACTGCAGTAAAACAAAGTAATAAGAATCACACAATGCCAGTTGCAATCAAATCAACACCACGTCACAGCAATGAATCGTGCACAATACAAATTGCACATAGCTAACAATTGCACACAACCAGTGATTCTTTCATAATTCTACATTCAACAATGTTTGAATGTCATTAATAACTCATCTTTCACTGAAGATTTAAATGGCTTATAAATTTGATGAGTTTTCGGATAAAGATGTAGTGTTTTTTTTTCCTGAAAAACTAAATGGCTGCTTTCAAGTCTCAAAAGAAATTACTCTTAATGAGATGTTAACTGATGATTCCAAATCTGTTTGCCCTAGAAATTTTGGCGGATATTTGTTCATGTTGATTCGTCATGTCGCTGGTCGTGAAGATGCTCTTTGATCACAGTAATGGGTGCTGAAGTGGTGTGTGTGTCACACTGTGTGACCTGTAGATGGAGCTGCAGTCACGCAGTTCAGGCTCTCATCCTGCTTCTCAGCAGGTTGTTTGGCCCTGGCACCGCTCAGTGTTAAGTGTCACATTGTGGTTGGAAACACTGGACGATGACAGAGTGGGGAGGTCTCGGTGTATGCAGCCTCCTCATGTGTATGTTTACACAGTCCGTTGTATCGACTTTCTCTTTTTGTCATCTTGAACCGTGTGGTCCAGTTTCAGTCTTGTGGATGTTTAATGCTTGAGGGTCAGTTCTGTTCAAGCCTGCTGGCTGAACACATCCACCTCTACCAGCATGATTTACTGAATTTAGATATATAGATGTAAGTGTTTGATTCGGTGACTGAAGTGGACAAATCATGAATGGTGACATCACAGCTGTTTGTTTCATATCGGCTTCGGGTCAAATAGTGTGTCATAAGGCTGTGGAGGCTGGAAAGACCTGGAAACATTCCTCCCACTAAGCATCAGCTCTCCTGGCTCTGGATTTTTAAATCCACTTATGAAACCAGACCCTCTGTCCAACTGCAGGGCGTATGTTCTCATGTTCACAGCGTGGATGTGGGTTTTTCTGGGCCACGCTCTATGTTGTATAAAAGATGTGTTCATTCATAACCAGGCTGGATACTTGGAGTCCATCTTTGTAATGTGCTGTTCAAAGGGTTTTGAACACTGAAGAGTTCCTAAATATTTGAAGCCAGATTTTAATAGTACACGGTGAAAAAATATTGAATCTATATAATTCAGCCAGCAGCTCTTCTCTTCTTGCTTTTAAGGTTTTATAGACGCTTCGCGTTTAGAACTGATAATCTCAACTCATGATAATGTGGGCAATAAAGATTGTATTTTCTTAAATATCTGTATGCTTATTCTCCTGAAAAAAACTTTAAATCCAAGAACTTATACACCAAATGATATGTTACTTGTTCCTAACAGTGCAGCTAAAGATGTTTGACCTCTTGATCAATTGGCGCAAAAACCTACGACTCATAAATAAAGTATATTGTCACACATTTAAAAAAAATGAAACCATAACTTACATTTTAAACAATGGTTTTCTTACCACCAGCCAATACACTTTCTATGGTGTTATGTGATGTTAATAAATGAATTGGAAGTGAACTTCACTGGGAACACAAGATGTTTTATTTGTAAATGACTGGATTAATTATGCCCCTCATATGAGAACAAGCCAATCTCCTCTCTGCAGCTTGACACGACTTGGATCAAAAAAGACTTGTTTGCATTGTCCACCGAACAAAGCGCCGAGCTGCTTCTCAGGGACGAGTCTGAAAACATTCTGCGACGCTTCTGGTGGAAACGTGAGCATTGTGCAGAATGAATGAATGTGAATCACTCCCACTACTGCAGCCACGCGTCATGTCAATTAGAGGGTATCTGCAAATTTGCCACAACCACTGGTAGCATCGACAGTGGATAAGAAACAATCGTTATTCATCTCTTCACTTTCCACTATTCATTCTGATCACCCACCAATCAGCACAAACCTAAAGAATCATCTGATGTTGGCTTCAACTTGTTGTTGATGTCAAGCTGCTGTAAACTGGCATCATGTTATGTTGGTGTGGGAGCTGCTGGCATTGGTATGAGTCTATCACTCATGAAATATGACTGATGTGTTTCTGATGAGAATAGCCTTTATATTTACTGTTTTCTTCTCCTTTGTAATAGTTTCAAAGATTTCAAAGAGTTTCACCAGATTGATTGAGAAAAGTAGCCTCTTTTACCCTAATCGACTATAATAAGAAAAAACCCACAAATGCCTAGATTAAAAAAACAGCTCAAATTTAAAGTCCTTTAAGTTTGAGTCCACTGTAAATTACATTTTCTGTCATTATTGTCCATTTCTACACCCATCATACAAGATTATACATTGATATAAGTATGTAAAGACATTTTAAAATATTATTTAGTCACCTCTATTCTATTATACATATATTTAGAGAATCATTGACTGTGCAGAAGGTTTATTTGCTGTGTTCAGTTTTTTGAGTCTGTGGGCATTGCTCATTTGAATTTAGCTGCTTTAGTTCCTCTTTTCTGGTCTGCACAGGTTTCTTCTCAAGTCATTCTGAATACACGATTTGTATTGAAAGATTAAAACCTCTAAACAAAGTTGGCCTTTTCATCCTTAATTTAGTTTTTATTGATATTAAAATCCGAGTTAGTTGCTCTGTATCTTTTTGAGGTGTTAAGTCTGTTGAGAGTGGTTTATTATGATTTGAAAAAAGTGGAGGAAAATTCAAAGAACAACATACAATCAATTTAATTTCCTTGCCTGTTGCGCAGCTGTTCTTACAAAATTGCTTTAGCACATTCAGCCATTGTGATCATGAACCTGCTTTGAGGATGAAAAACTATTAAACTAAAACATACAACAGTCATTATTTTTTGACAAACTAATGTCTTAAGAAACATCAACAGCAGCTCGTCAAGAGGGGACCAAGATTTGCTTCTACACAGAACCCCAGTGAAAGCTGGAGCTTCCTGCCTGCCGCCAGCCACGAGTCCTCATTGCATTCCCCCTCGCTGCTGACATGCACGCCACTGTGTCTGAATCCGGGGGCGACATCGATTATTCATGCGAGCGGAGCCTCCCTCCCACCCCCCTTCACGCTGACATGTGCCTCGCTCAGTGGAGCCAATTAATTGGCAAGACCATGAGAGAAGACGAGCGGGAGGGTGTCACAAAGGGAGGGACTGTTATTGTGCTGTGATAGAGAAGGGAGGCGGCGGGGGAACACGACGGGAGTTGGGATGTGTCAAGTGGCCCAAGTCGAAAAACTCTGTCCCAATTCGAGGAAGCATCCGTCATCTATTATTTAACCTCACCCGGGAATCTCCTCCAAGAAGATGACCGCACATTACCCTCGACAGGAGTTCACCTCAAGAGCCGTCAATGGAGCTGAGAAGAAGCTGCCGCGGGTCAACCTGCAGGAGTCCATTGCCCACCTGCATCCGCTCCAGAGGCAGCACGCCATCGAGCTGCACCGCCAGCAGCAGCAGCAGCAGCAGCAGCGGCAGCCAAATCGTCCACAAGTTCAGGCATCCCTTTCTACCTTCACTGCCTGCACCGTGCCGGCGTCATGCCGGGCTCGCAGTCGCTTTCTGAACCTGCGGGACAGTGTCAAGAAGAGCCCGACTAAAAGTACTGCTAAAGTCAGCAGAGCGGAGATACCCTGGGTCCCCTTCGCCTTTAATAAGGTATTGCAGCACCTACAGCGTGTGATTTATTCTAAACCTTCATTCTGCCATCTGTAATTTATTGATAGTGAATGTCAGTTAAGGCTGAAAATCACAATTGTCCATTTGATAGTAGCACCAAGACTCAAACCTCAAACTCTGGGATCATGAAAATGCTTTGGTTCCAACAAATATTTAAGCAGCCTTGAGTGAATGGTTTGGAGTAAATCTGGGAACAAAATGTCGAAGTTTGAAATGTTTGAAACAAAGTTCTTACCAATAAAGTTATTGGTAAAATAAGAACAGACCGTAGTTTGTGAGGTATTTCCCCAGATAATAGTAATTTTGAGGTCATCAGGGTGAAAATAAGGTGAGTACATAATGAATGATAATGAGGAGACTTGTCAACCTGTGAATTGTAACTCAGTCAGACTGAGGGAAAAACATGCTGTGTTGTTTGTTTACTGTCCACTTACCCTCTATTTTAACAATATTTCTGGCAATATTAAGTATTATATATTTGTACCGAAAAGAATCAATCAGTTTAAAGTTATTGTAATGTTTTTATGAAACAGGACTATTAAAATGTTTTTTTTATTTTCAGAATTGTAATTTTGAGAGACAATAAAGAAGGTTGTAAAAAGCAAAAATGAAAGAAACGACTGTCACATGAATCAGGGAGTGAGTAAAAATGGCTTTTATTGGATGTGATTTGTGTGCTGAGGAGATTGAGCAGCACTTTTAGAGAAAATGAGAACAGAGCAGCAACACTTGCATTCCTGTCCATATGGAGGAGAAATGTCAAGTGAGGTACAACCCAAAACAAAATAAAAAAAAAAAGCATTTGCCCTTGTACTTCTCAAAGTATTGATGCATCTGTGAATGATCTGTTTCCACCAGTGTACAGTGGTGAGTCTGCAGTTTGTGTGCCGTGAGTGTGTGAGTGACCTGCCACCAAAGAGGCAGATTGAGTTACTACAACGTGTCGGCTGATGGAGAATCGATAGAGTCCATGTGCGACTGTTGTCATGACATCTGTTAGCTCAAAGCCAAAAGATTGTTTTTGCCCTCTAACCTTTATATTTAGTTTTCAAACATAGTGATGCTTTTCTGATTAATTTAAAGTACAACAATGAAAAGATAATTGTTTTTAACCCAGAGAAGTAGCAGATCATTTTGATAATTGTACTTACATTCAACTAATCACACACCAGCCACCAGCCTATAATGTCAAACTAATAGAGGAGGTTTTGGGTCATTCAGGAATGATAATTGTGTAACTATTTTTCATTTCTTTCAGAGAAATGAAGAACGGATTATCAGTGTGCTTTGAAAGGTTTTGTTCACACAACAGGTTTTTTTTTGTGATGAAACCGTGCGCACAAAACAATATGTTATAACCGTTAACAATGGCGCATACATAGACGTCAGTATGGAGAGATGATGGTGTTGGATTGCGATTACGGTGGCTCAGCTGTAAAATATTGAGACCCAAGAGATTATGGAGTGGGAGTCATGCCAGTCTGAAGGCCGCCATGTTTGTTATGGTTCATCTACTTGTGCATGAGCAGAAGAGCTATTTAGTATGAAGGTGGTGTGCATACGTAGCTTCCACCGTCCACTCAGGACGGAGCAAAAACATTCAAAACATCCAGGGAAATGCAGTTGGCTGTCATTGTTGAGCCTGAGTATGTTTGTTTTAAAAGATGTATTTTAAAGTGGCATTTAGCAACAGATTGCTCTGGACCCTGCGGTGATCATGCAGACTGGAGGGACGGACAGTGTCTTAATCTTAATAGTTGGAATGTCATTTTTATTTTTCGTCGTTAGTTGAGCAAGGTCCAAGAATAGATTTTGTCCAACCATCAGTAAATCCCTGAAGATATGCTGTAACAATGTCTGTAAAGTTGAACAGAATCGTCTTCTAATGGCCAGATTGTTGAGCTTTCTGAGCTTTGATGTCTTTGACTGGTAACAGACTCAGTTTATATCTCACCTTTGACCTCTCCGCTTTCTCCCCCTCTAAGATCCTGCCTTCATAGGAGCGCTCATTCCCAACTATTATCTCCCGATATGTGTAAATCTCAAACTTCGCATCCTTGTGCACTGCTGCTGCTTTTGTTAAGCCCAGTTTGTATCTTTTGGGAGCAATTAAGCCCCATTGTGAGCAGCTTTCCGTGCGGCGCTCCAGAAGTAGGGCTGGCAGATCAATGCAGTCGATGTGCGGAGCTAATTTTAGTGGCTGTTGGTTTTCCATGGGCTCTATCAGTTCTGCTGCTGCAGCACAACAATTAAGCCTCTCCGAAACACAGCAGCACTTCCTGCCAGCAGCTTCATGAGGTCCTGCTCTTGCATAATAGAGGTCAGATCGCTGATGAGCGCCTCACGATGGCTCCCCCTGTATTTTTGTTTTTAAGCACGAGAAGACTGGTGTGCAACTCTGAACATTTTGTTGTAAAATAGCAAATTTCCAGAAGCAGCAACAACAAGTACATTGTTAATATGTCTAATTATGACATTTAAGTCAAATTCTGGAGACGGAAGGACTAGCGGTGCTTGTTGGCCTTTTCTATATTGCGTGTGTTTAAACCAATCCAATTGGTTACATTTTATAATGAAGTGCCGAGAGTGCTGCAGAATCCAAAGGTTGCTCTCAGAACAATTCAGGAGGAGTAGAAGACTACGTTTTCACGCCACACTTGCCCGGTGCCAGAGTTCACTGTCGCCCCTACGAGATCACCTCCTCGGGTCGTCTCAAAGCAGCTGCTTTGTTACGCACCAGAATATAAGGGGTCTTTTTTCTACCGCCCCTGTGGCACCGTACTCCATCCCAAAACTCTTACAAGGTTCACAAGCTGAAGACACCATATATTCCTTACGTTTTTAGCCTGTGTACATAATTAACTGTTTATCAAGTGATTAATTATTCCAAAGGGTTCCTCACATTTGGAGAAAACAATTGAGCAACAGGACATCTTCCAAGTCATTCCTGCTCCTCAGACGATGAAACGTCTCCGTCAAGATGATCTTGGTATTCAATCTGCAGTCAGGACTGTTCCTGAGCTCTCTCAGATTGATATCTGCTGCTTTTTCTGTGATGACAAAAAGGGCATCCGCCCCTGTTGAAACTGTACTGAGGGACTGAGGATTATGCGCACACACAAACACATGTGCAGACACACGGAGGTCAGATAGTATGACTTTAATCCGAGCTGCAGATGGGTGGGGCCACAACATCGGGATGGTCTGAAAGCAAAAGTAACGGGTAGCGTGTCACTCTCATCACGTCATCCTGCAGCCGCTCGACCCTTCTGACACTCAGCTGCAACCTCGCCCCATCAAGCTCCTCCCAGCTGGCATCACAGCTTGACCAAAACAAATGGCCTGTCAGTCATACGCACACACACCCTCCTCCTCCTCCTCCTCCTGTTCCATCCCTCCCCTTCTCCTGCTCTTGCTGTTCATCTGTGCTGCACTGTTTGTCTAACCTGTGACCCCTCACCATACTATTGTTCAGCAGGCTGAAGCCACCCCGCCTTCCTCTCCCATAATCCCTGTGATCCCAATCTCACCAATCCCAGCCGAGACCACCATCATCCCTCCGACGTCACAGGTCTTTTTTATTTGTTTATTTGTTTTTTGTCTTTCCCTTTGCTCCATCCATCCATAGATTTCATCTTTTTTGGCTGCCCGTCTCATTTGCGCAGAGTTTTAGCTATGTGTCGGCCGTCCAGCTGTGGCTCTGATGAAGTGAAGCAGATTAGAGATAGAAACAGTGGGAGAAATGCCACACTTCCCCCATTTGACTTTTAAGAGCCCATCTGGCTCCTCCCGGGCAGAAAGTGAGCGAGCAGGGAAGAATGAGTGAGTGAAGCGGGCAGAGTTTAAAACCGGGAGAGAAGAGGAGGAAGAGGCGAAGGAGCAGACTCTCCCTTCTGCAGGATTTGATTTGATTGATTTCAGGCTTCATGCTTCAGCACTGCATCTTCTGCAGCGTGAAATGCCACCATGTATGTAGGGCTCTGTCCTCACTAATCTCTGCTCAAATCCACCGGCTTCCTGTTTTATCCTCAGCTGGTCTGGTAGCATCATGAGGAGAGTCAATCTGTAATGTCAGCGCTGCCTTTTATCTGCTGCACCGCGGCGGAGCGCCTGGCTTCGGTGTGTGCTGTGGTTACAGGGGTGGAGCTCAGGTTTTCGGGGGG
>OMNM01018208.1:3093-18176 GCA_900302745.1 Parablennius parvicornis | reverse complement strand
ACAGGAAACCTTCACTGTATAGAACCTGCTGCACAGCAGATTCTGAACCTCCTACTTCTCTTGAGAGTCTATAGTCGCACGGCGATCTCGGCCCACATGGGCTCCAATTAGACCGGGGAGGGTGAAACAACAGGCTGTTGGCATATTGAAGGATGGGATGTAAGGTCCAACAGTTATCTAAGTTTTGTTTTTGGGACAGATTGACAACTTTTTTCTTGAAGGACCCTCATATGAATTAACCTCATGAAGACGTGATATATTAAATACACTTCCTGAGGATAAACTCTTTGGGTTTAAACACCGTCTTTCTTTTTTCTCGCTGCTTACTTTGCCAGCTTACCTTGGAGTGTATGAGGTGTTCTCCTCCAGCATGCAAATATACTCGCAAACTTTTAGAACTTTTTGATATTTTTGAATAAATAAAACACTTTTAATGGAAATTCAACTTGGTAGTTTAGCAACATAAATGAATTAAATGAGGACTCAGCCATTTTTAGGGGTCGAAAATCAATAATACTGACGTGCTCTCTTTTCCCATGTTGGGACAGGTAACACAGCTGTCTGCTAAATACGTTGTCGGTGAAAAAGAAGCCAATGGCAGATTGATAAGACGTAACGGACCAATTGTTTAATAGAGCATTCTCCAGCTTCGACAATTTAATTAGAATGCTTCACATATTTCAAAGTCAAATCAAATATATAAGTGAAATTACTAAATGGATCCTTACTTTGCCAAGAAGGTTATAACACACACGTTTCTAGAAATACTGGCACTTCAGTAGCTATTACTTCTGAAAGTGAACACTGCTCGCCATTAAAGTGAGAGCTACATAAATTAAAGCGTACATACTCAAATAAAAAAAAAAGCATTGGGTTGAAGGGTGCCGGGTTGTGAACGCTTGTCATCCTCATCGCTACCTCCAGATAGGCGAACACTAATGCACTTTTTCTTTAGATTTGTATGTTAGTTGACTGGGTTTAGTGCTTCATCACTCTTTGCCTGTCAGGAACCTTAAAAAAAAAAAAAAAAAAAAAGAAACTTGACGCGGCCGTAAAACAGCATAAACAATTTGCACTTATCAGAAATTAGAGGCCATAGCTCAAGACGTCAAGGGACGTCAGCACGCGGTGGTTGATGGGGTAGCAAAGAAGCAAATGAGGATCATTAAGCAGAAATAAAACTCCTCGCCATACAAAGAGGTATTTCACGGCGGCTGTTTGGACGGCGTGTTGATTCGGGTGCCAGGTGAGAGATAACAGCGTCACTGAAAAAGGACCAGCCAAAGGCCCCTCAATTATTCAGTCGCACCTTTGCTTGAACGAGTCACACTAGCCACTGTCACCCATGATGTATATTTGACAAATTAGGGCCCAATTAGAAGTAATGGGCCTTTGCGGTGCAAAATTTACAGCCATGTGGATTTGATTACGCACAGCAAAGGCTGCAGACTGATTGGTATTTCTGAAGCCTCTGTACCTCTCTGTGTTTAAGACGAAGTGGCATTAAAAAAAAAAAAAAAACTACAGTGGTGTTAACAACTGGACCTTTCTTATATGGGAAAATTCAGAGAAACTTTTATTCACCATCAGAAAAACAGCATTCAGGACGTTAGCATCAAGATCAGTCTCAGATAATCCAACCCTGATCCGAAAACTACAAACTAGAAACGATGTTTACTTCAGAAGGTGAGCTCTAACAGAAACATAAATTGCCAAAAAAAATTTCTGCAAAGTGCACATAACATGAAAGCATGCAGTTTAGCAGGATTAATGCGATAGACAACATTGCTTTTTACATTTTTATTTGAGAAAGGTTTCATGAAAATGATCCCCTTTAAACACGTAAATGGCAGAAATAAGCTGTAAAGTACATATGAGGCCACTGGTTCATGCTGTTCTTTTTAATACAACCACCCATAAATGCAAGGAGAGAACAAAAAATATCTATTTCTTCTATCTGAAGCACAAAAGAGATGAACACATATGATCCAGATGATGACGTGGTAAATGCACACTGTTGGTGCTGTTAAATTCAAGAGTGAGCTGCACAAACACAGAAGTTATTGTTAATGATCTCCATGCAAAAGTGCAGAAAAAAAACCTGTTTACTGCAACATCTTGCGCAGAATTGCATGTTTCAGAAAAGTTTAATTATTTATCTTATAAAATCTGTCACTCTGGAAGCCGTTTTCACAAAGTTTGGAAAGTTTTCCCTTGAAAACCTTGTTTTGTCGGCAGGATTTCAGTAAGTCGGGCCCACAGAGCCGATCCTCTGCGAGAGTTGATCTGTGTTTGGTGTCTGCAGCTCCCAGGTTAAAGATTGATGCCTGTCCTAATCCCCATCTCCTCCCACAGGCGCACACACTTTCTCTTCCTTTGTCCTTGTAACCTAAAGCAGAATCAAAGACTGCATTGAGCAGACTCGGAGTGCCAGCACACCCCATTGCACATGAAAAACGGAGGTAAGCCCCGAACTTTGAGGTCCTCATTGTCCCGGTGCACTCTGACACAAGGCAACAAAGGAAGCCCTATCTACAGCTATAACGCAAGCTCAGAAGAAGGGGCAGAGAAAACCCATTCATCCCGTCATTAACCCTTCAGCCGAGCTCAGGAAAACCAGAGAATGGGGTAGTTCCACCGTAACACCCTGCCCCATACCCCTCATACACCGTCTTCCCCATCAGCCCCACTACCCTCCAGCGGTACCGCCCCCTTTTGTCCCCGTGCGCCATGAGTGATGGATTCTGGCGGCTGGGAAGAAAATGAGGGCCGTAGAGGATTTCATAGGCCTGATTGGCAACTTTGGATATGTGGACTGTCACGGGAAAGGCAGGAATAACGAGAGTACACCTAAATGGGCTGATCCTAAAAGGAGAGAGGGCAAGGGGCACGGTGTTGACGCATAATCAAAATGATAAAGAAAAGAAATCCCAGTAGATAACCTCCAGTGCGGGTCGGGCCTTTTTCTCCAGCGAGTTAACTTGATCTCTTGCGAGTGTTGACGGAGGATCATGCAGATATTCTGGGGGTGCAGAGAGGGCTGACGGTGTTTCACAGAGGCCTCTTTTGAACCAGGGGGAGGCATTATAAATGCTAAATACCAACCTGGAGCCCAGATGATCGCCATAGCCTGCGGCAATCAATAACTGAATGGAGACCAGGTGGTGACGGTGCCATTCGGGAGCGAGGAGGAGGAATCCGATTTTACCAAAATGGGGCACAAGTGAATACAAAATGTAGGTTAAAACCAGGAGAGATCAAAAACGTGATTAGGCAGTCTTGGTAAAGCTTTGATTACACAAAAAGCTAAAGCCGATCGATACCCAAGTGCAGGACCTCAAAGCCCCGGGGAGCACATACATTCGACTAATGATGCAGGTATTTCTATAAGATCACATTATATATTAACGAGCGGAACCAACATGTTTGGGGTTTCACCGTCTTCCAACCTGCAACCTCATCACCAAAAAACAAATAAACACTCCTATGGTACATTTAAAAACACTAATCCACATAATACAGATGCTGATTACTAATGAAACGATGCAAACACAAAGCAGAAGGAGGGAATCGAACCGTGCAGGGGTGGAGAGGACTTCCCACTGCACCACCGCGTAGGTTTGTAGAAATAGTAAATTGCGAATGCTTCTTTGGATTTGAATACTAAGCCGGTGCCTCCGTACATCCACACATGTTAATGATGTTTCTAAATCCACCTGCTGGCAGTATGTTGGGATTGTTTTAATAATTGAAAAAAAAGAAGAACAAGAAGAAGAAGAAGAAGAAATTCCACCTGTTCTTTGAAGGGTCTAACGTTTTAATGATCGTGCCCGGCACAGCGTGCGATTCCAGCTGCTTCGCCATGCCTAATGTGATCCAGGTATGGCTTTAGCCTTCACTTAACTCTAATCCCTGCACACTTGATACTTTCTTCTGTGCGACTTGTAATGCAAACATCATGTAGAGGCTTTCAAATCTGCTTAATGTGATTGCAAACGGAGGAAGGGAGGCAAACATTAAAAGATAAGCTTTAATATGGATCAGGTGGGAATCTCGTTTCTTCTCAGTGGAGGGAAGAAAACGAAAGAGGATTTAACTTCCACGCTGATTGGAGAACAATACGAAAACAATAAACCCAAGTGTTTCTTATTTACTGTTTTTGGTTCTGATGTGTTTTTAACTGCCCGTTTGTACTTAAAGGCAGCGCTGCCATATGCTGCGGCGCCTTGTTCTAGTTAATCAAATGATAAATCACCAATGCTGCACAGCTGCCGCATGCTACGGCTACAACGACGCTCATCTGGATTTGTTCAGCGGAGACGCGGACTGTAAAACGGACGGACAGCCGCATGAGAAGAAAAGCAGAAACAAATGTGAAGAAACAGACGCCGTTGCTGTGTCGGAGCAAATTCTTCAAAAGTTCGGGCAATTACTGTTCCCGAATTCTCGCGAAGCCATCCGTAAACGTCGTAATGACACCGAGCTAAGCTTTTGCTAAATATCGTTTTTTTTCGGCCGTAATTGAGCACCTTGGCTTATTATTTCACTCGCATTTGCAGTATTAGCCCGTACTGATATTCTCACTGGATTACTCAGCTTTTAATGAACTCGCTGTGAATAATCGCCGCCATTTTCACGCACTAAATGTTAATCATATATTCCTCGTCTGGCTTTAATTACTGTCATGCTCCGAGCTGTAGCATCCGTTAATGTAATTAATTAGCATTTTATACGGGATAACACCAGGATTTTCTCAGCAGAGGAGCCTCAAAAAAAAAAAAAGTCACGCTAGTGTTTATTATATGCTAATACCTTACTGTCAGTGGATTTGCTGAGTCGGACATGTATATCTCATATTGTAGTTGGTTGTTGGAAGGTTTAGTGAACCTTTTTTAACCCGATGATGCATGTTGTCAAGCTTTTGAAACCTTTTGTGTAAATTTGTGTTCCAACACTTTTCTTTCAACCATATAAGAAATGAACTAAATGTTAATCTGCGATTGTTCGTACTGTGCTCAGCGCATTTCTCATTTGAAAGTCTAATTTGAAAAACATCCATCAGCAGACACTCATAGTTTTAAGTAAATACCCAGAGCAATGAACAGATTTGATTTTGTGTATATTTCTGATCAAATCATTTGACGTAGCTCCAGATTTGATCGATTCAGGAGTTAATCCGAGTGTGTGTTACCGTATATAGTTTTGGCTGATGTCCAAAGTTTGTGCTGCTTTTGTTGCAGTGGAAACAAAGCAAACCTGCAAACAATGACAGAGAGAGGAGCGACGTGAAGCCCCGTTCACACACCAACATTTTCAAGGGAAAATGCAAAAGTTTTGTTGCGTTTTGGGCGCTCAGAGTCACTGAAAATGCAACTTTTTTAAAACGCTTTGACACTTTGTCTCTGTGGAAATGGGGTGAAAAAAATGCAACATTGCTGAAAACACACTTAGCGGAAACGGCGAAAACAAAACCTTTTGAAAACACTCTGTCTCTGTGGAAGTGCATTATTTTGAAAACACCTTGACTCTGCTTTTTCTGCACATGCTCAGTAATAGATGGGCGGTAACAACAATGTTTCTCCCAGAGTCATGACTCCCAGTAATGGATAGATTAGATAGATATATATGTATTATGTCACATACTATAATTAATAGTCCTCCATACTAATGATCCAAATTAGTCATCACAAAACATGTATCAATGTGAATGTGTGATTGTGTTTGTCCTGTGTAACCCGCCTTCAGCCTCAGTTAATCGACTCCAGCTCTCTGAAAATTCCAGTCTGGTAAAGCTCTACGGAAGATGGATGGATGGAAGGATCATCTATGAGGAGATATATTCACCGATACATCAGTACAGACGTCCTTCCTTCAGCGTGCTGTTGCTTTCTTTAGAAGGCGGAGCCGCCCGTCCTCTCTCGCAAACATCTGCAAAGTTTTTGGATCCATCAGTTCCCCTCTCAAACGCACATTCAAATAAAGCGATCGTGTCAGACGACACAACACAAAGACTAAACGGAGACGGCTCGGGAGCCGAAAATCGCCGCGACTCTTCCTATTTCAAAAGAAGTCCCTTTTCAACACGTCTTCAGAGCGAGATCAAAACAAGACTTCGATAGATCTTTTACAAAAAGACGGTCTCGATCTGAGAGGAGTGTTACACTTTTCACAAAACAACATTTTTTTTTTTTTTCCCTTCCAAAAGTTTTGGATCTTTGTGAATAAAGAAATTCAGGGATCGACAGCACAAACAGGCCCTCAGCCTGCGACCTGCAGCTCAGCGGTTCTTCACAATCAGCACAGACAGACAGTCTATAAGAAACACTGGCACAGAATGATAAGGTTCGTCTCGCCGTAAAACTGTTGACGCTGCAGTTTTACTGGACTGGAGCTCGGCAGGAAGGCAGCACTAAACATCCCTAAAGCTTTATGATGAGTCTGGGGGGGGAAAAAAAGAAGAGTTAGGGCTCAAGAAAGTCTTGTAAAGAAAAGGAGGGATAAAACATAAAGGTCATGACTCTTCTCCTCCTTGTTCTATATACTGTGTTCCAACTTCTGTCACTTTCTTGTCATCCAGCCAGTTTAAAGTCGTACCTCCACTTTAGTTTTAGTGAAAATCCTTATATTTTATACACGTTCTCCGAAAACTGGTTCGGAAAAACTGAAAATAGCAATTGAAAAGCTTGTTTTTGACTCCGACCTCAATCTCATCGTGTCGTTATCGTTGATGCCGTTGGTAGAAACACAGCCATGAAGGAACATTTTTTAAAAAATCAGCGGATTGGTTCAGTTTCAGTATGGAAACTGCATAATATGTGCAAATGCCTCTTGATTCTCAATTCATGCAATTTACGTAACTTTTAGTTTGTTAGTTTAGTTTTAGGATGGTAACACTGCTGATCATTGTTATGTCCAATAGTCCCCCAGTGGATATCTTTGGAACTGCAGCTAAACAGCAGCTTTTGTTAATTAACTGCAATTATTTTTGCTTAAGTTTGTTAAAAGTATTTTAAAACGGCATTTTACTGAGTGGACTGGACAGATTTAACGTTTCATGCACAGAAACACAGCAAACTATCTTTCAAAATGCATCAAGTACAAGTGAGCACGTTTGGTCGGTATATGTGTAGGTTTCTTCCCACAGTCCAAAAAACTAAAAAAATAATAACATTTACTTGTAATTAAGTTGAATTTACACAGTGTAATGTAAGAAACAGTTTTTTAAGTCTCCTTGTGTCTCTGAAGGACCAATAATCCCAGTAGATTTGGCAAAAAGTCAATTAAACTGCCATTTTTATTGGATGATCCCAAAATGAGAAATAGGAAACTGAAAAAAAAAAGAGTTTTTGTTGGTGTAAGTATATCTATAGTTCAAAATAAGTTGTGTGAATATCATAAATAGTAAGTACAGATATTGAAAAAGAAAAAAAAAAAAGTAAGTGAAATAAGCCGTTATGACAGAAAGCCCTTAATTTGCTTTCTCGAGATTTCGTCGCTAACCATTCCTCTGTCCATTCAGGCGAGTATCGGTCCCTCCACTGAGCCATGAGAGTTCTTCCTCTTTATCTGTTGAATGTTTGCTTCATTTTCCTGCTCGGGCCTTGTTTGAGGGGATTTGAGGGGCGAGATTGCTAATCCCAACTTTGAACATGAATCAACATCCAGGGGGAAGGCCTCCTGGATCCTCAGCCTCTTTCTTATGATAATGGTCCAATCAGTATGGCCGAATGATGAAAATGCCAGCCGGCTTATCTCAGTGGGACAGCTTGGCAGCGGATCGGGAGGCCTGTCAGAACAACAACGAGAACCTGTTTGGAAATAAAGAGGGTGAGCAGCTCCTGTCTCCGCCGGCTCGGTCCAACAGTATGACTGTGTGGCGTGCATGTGAATGCCGGCACATGAGGTGAAGTGACTACATGTTGTAGTGTCACTGCTTGTGCTGGTGAGGATGGACACTGAAGGATCAGTGTGTGTGTGTGTGTGTGTAAGTGTGTGTGCGTATACACGCTGTGTGGGGCAGGTGTGTTTTCGCCATCAGAGTCACATTTCTGAAATTAAAGACTGCTGACAAGAAGATCACCCGAGCAGCTCCCAGAGTGCAACACTGCAACCCACTCCTGAGGGTCCCGCTCACATGACGACTGCCTAAGGTGAAAAAGTCACATTTTTGCATGTTCGACTCAGGAACGTTTTGCGTTTGCACGGCAACAGTTTGAAAATGGCGTAGATCTCCGATTGGGAGAATTTTCAGTACAAATCCAAATCACATACCTCAATGTACAGTGCGCAGTAGCAGTGATTCCACCTGCAACCCTCGCATTTTTTCAATAGTTGCATTATCCCTTATTTACATGACGACGAAATCGGAGGAGATTCGATACGTTCCACCTTGGGAGCCATACGCAAAAAAGTTGCATTTTCAAGTTTTTCGCGCAAATGGACACGCAACACGCAAGAAAAGTTTTGTGTTTTCACTTGTAAACGTTGATGTTCTCGAGGATTATGCAGGAAGCACGGCGTCCCTCTGTGCTAATCTGTCCTTGAGACTCATTAGAAGTAATATGGAGGGAGCTTAACGTGTGTGTGTGTGTGTGTGCGTGTGTCTGCTTGTCTCCAGTGTGTAACAACAGGTGTCTGGAGTCATCGACAGCGAGCGGTGCAAAAGTTCAGCCCCGTGCAGATCCACTCATCTGCGGGAGATATGACACTATTTGGCATGAATGAAATGTGTTAACTAGCAGTGAGGTGGAAGTTCTTCCAGCTGGGGAGGAGCGGATGATGGGACCGGAGAGGACTTGGCTGGATGTCCATCCTTTACATGAGAGCTTGAGTTACATTGCATTGTGCCAGATTGTGGGGCTAAGCAGAGGGCACTGCCTCTCTCTCTCTCTCTCTCTCTCTCTCTCTCTCTCTCTCTCTCTCTCTCTCTCTCTCGCTCTCTGCTGGACTGGACACACAGCTGTTCCTATCCACGAGACAACGCGGCGTCCAGTAAAACTGCATGTGTGTGTGTTTTTTTTTATGTCTCTGTTAATATTTGTTTTATTGGAGCGTCTGTTCCTGTTTGGGTTTGCCCGCATGTGCTCATGTCCAGTCATGAATGTCTGCACGTAAGCGAGCAAATATCTGAGCACGCAGGGAAACGGGCCCCCTCTCATCACCCACTTTTCCCCACTACGTGTGTGTGTGTGTGTGTGTGTGGGGTGTCTGTGATCTTGCAGCTTACCCAGAGTCTCCCCGGGGTTTGCGACTCTGTAATGAGAGGCCATTATCGTTGCGCTGACGATAAGAGGAGCCCAGCCTGCAGGACCTCACAGCGCAGCTCAGTGTCACCCACCAGGAGGAGCCACATGATGCTCGCTTCTCCCAATTGAGACCGGTTCTCAAGTGAAAATGCACAACTTTTGTTGCATTTTCAGTGTTTGTTTACTCCGAGCCACGCGACAACGCGACTTTCTTAAAACTGCTCACCAAAGTAGAACTTTGGAAAACATTCTGATGTTGTAAATGAAGGAAAACACAACTGTCTGGAACTGCTCAGGCTCCATCTCCATGTAAACAGCAGAAACACTGCTGCTGCTCAGACCGCACATGGACAATAGCAACAAACGGCGAGTGTCATGACTCCCATTTTATATTCTCCTGGAAATCGGACTTGACAGTCACCTGGAATAGCAAACCAACTTCCACACGAATGTCCTTGTTAACATTTATGTTGTATTGCTGTCTGCACATATGTGTTTAGTTTCATAGCAGCACCCACTAGTGACCAACATGAAAATGACATAATTTTCAACATTTTTGAGGAAAGAGACCTCATTTTCAAAATGGGTAAACATAAAACTTTTCTAGAATGACAATGCAAAAATCAGGCATTTTCACTAGTACGAGGTCTAAATGCTCATCCACGTCCCCTCTTTCCCTGCCTGTTCCTCATTTCTCCCCTCCCGAATCTTGTTTATCTCTTCTCCTGTGAAGCATTTTTGCCCCAGCAGTCGCTTCTTTCTGTATAAATCCTCGGGGCTGGCAGCGTCCAGGTGGGATCGCAGTGTGGATACCGAGCGATGATTCACACGCCACGTCGTCTTGAATGGAGCTCGCTCCATCAGAGGATAGGAATGGCATGTAGAGTGTGCCAGCGGAGCTCCGAACATGAGCTCATTTTCTACGAGCGTTCACGAAGAAGAGCTGCATGTTGTGTTTGTGACCCGTGAACCTTGCTCGAATTACACTACGTGTGGAATTTTTTTTTTTTTTTTTTTTTTTTTTACAGTCGTATCAAATCCATGATCGTTAGCACAAGGATGGAGCTGGATACAAACAGGACACGGTTACGGCCATTGTCAGAGCTGATTATTTATAACCGGGGCGTCAAACATAAGACCCGTGGGTCAAAACCAGTCTACACGAATTACAGTAATTAATGTTCGGACTGTTTAAACTAAAAGCTGCTGCTAATGGATCTCAACAGCCATGAACAAATAATTTATTGATAAAAATTCAAATTAAAGCAAATCGACCAGTTTAAAAAGAGAAGTACCAGGCTTGATGGTTCAAACTCTCGTCTTCCAACACCGAGTTCATACCAAAAAAAAATAGAGAAATAAGCAGATTCTTTCTTCTTCATGAGCTTTTCCACAAATTTTTTTTTTTCGCTTTTAAGTGTTTCCTTATAAACTCTGAAACTGAAATCCCTTCAATGTTTATAAGCTGAGACAAGAGAAGATCCGTCTCTGTCGACTTTCATTTACCCTATCGGGCACTATTTGCATAACTCGACTTCCTCGCTGCCAACCAAAAACAGCAGTTACGTTAAAGCTGATTCCAGAGGAAAAACCTTCCTAAGTGGATATGAAGGGAAGCTCAAGTGCTTCATACTGTGTTGGCTTATCAGCTCTGCTCACAAAGCTTCGCTTCCACGCTCCGAACTGGAGGAAGGAGCCGCGCAAACCCGAAAGAAACTAATACTGAGATAGTGAAAATACTGAAAAATATCAGCTGTTGAAATATGAACAACATTAGATATTTAAATTTAGTAGAAAAGAAACTCTTCAGTAGGATAAGACCCCGATTACACAACAATTGAAGTGAAAACGCATCGTTTTTGAATTTTTTGGTTTCAGAGAAGCGTTGCGTCGCTGTCCGTTTACTGAAAACGACGTATAGCTCTCACACAGAGCCACCAGTTGTGTGGTTATTTGTTTGTTTTTGTGATAGACCTCACATACATGCAGAGAACAATAAGCTATGAACATTAACCGCCCCTCTGTGCACTCCCTTTCCAAGCCGAACGTCACCGCTTGGTGCAAGTCCAAATGTTTCTGACTACACGGACGGAGACATGTGGGAAAAATAGGCGAAGCTGAAGAGGAGGAGGACCGAAGACTTGGTTTTAAAGACACTAAAAGTTACACACAAAGAAAAAAACCACCCACATCGATAATGGAAACACACGATTTGACTCATAGGGGTCAATTGGCTTCAATGTCTGACTTCACCAGAGCTTCATGGAAGATTAAACTGAGTGATTTAATGTTAAAAACTGTACGACTATCTATCCTACTAACAGCCATCCTCGTCTCGTGGTAGTGATCCCAGCTGGTATGTCGGTAGGTGTCGGTTCTATCTCCAAAGGAGGGGATCTTTTTTTCCTTCTTCCTAATTCATTCAAATAAGTTATTTTATTTGATCCGCTATGCCCCAGTGGACGCCCAACCCTTTCAACACCTGCGGGATACTTTTCTGTGATTTCACTATGTTGTTGCTGACATGCTGGAAAATATCCCAGACCAAAAAAAAAAAAAAAAAAAGAAAAGAAAAGGAAACAGTGAAACTTAAACTGTACCAACTGCTTGAAGACACAGTTCAGCCAGATGTATTGGAGCTGATGTCTCGTATATAAATCAAACGCAGATATGTTATTTTCACTATCTTTTCTTGATATTTTATTTTGTTTATCACAGTTTTTGACAAAAAAAAACCATGCCACTTGGTCAAGAATGTCACCTGCATTCAAAACACACTGGTGAATTGCAAATTTATAAAAAAGTTCAGTATTGCAGTTTGGGAGCTGGAGCTGCGTGGAGGGACACACATTCTCTCCTGCTGATTCCGCACTAACTTCCCCACATCCACATCCACATGTCACAAGTATCTTAATATATCTAGGTTTCAGGAGCATTCCTTTTTTTTATTTATTTATTTAGTTCAAGAGTCTATTTCTCACTCAAAACTATTGTCCATCACATGTGTGTAATCATTAAAGATTGAGGTTGTTTATCCATCCGAACAAATATTACAACAACTTTTAGAATGTGCTTTTGCACATACATGATCAAAGTCACCACAAAAATGTGGAGACGAGGCATTGCGTGTCAGATACAATCACAATTCTTGTTTATTTTTTTTTAAATTGAATTTTATACACGTCTACCTTCAAGATTCGATGATTCTGTACATACAGTATCTGTACGTGTGAGTATTTTTAACACTTCCGAGATTTTAACTTTCCAGTTCGAAAAAAAACCCGACACACTCTCACACCTCGAACACACACAGACACAAACGTTGTGATGGTGTGTGTTTCAGGAATGCAGGAGCTCATCAATCATCGATCAGCTCACGGTTTTATCTCTGGTGTCACACTTGACCTGCTGAACACTCTGCTGCACTTCCAAAGTTCCTTGCTTCCACTCGCGTTTCACGTCAATTCTCCGTGGTGCCGCCCAGTCTTACTGCACTGCAGAGGATAACAAAAGACTTCCTCGGCTTTCAGAGCAGCAAGCAGGTGTAAAAAAAAAAAAAACAATGAATGGAAAGAACGAAGGGATGAAGAACAGAGGATGAGGAAAAGAGGACGAGGTGAGCGATGCTGTTGGCTTTAGTCTGTAGCTTCATGTGGCAGAGGCCCATTAATCATCACTACACACACACACACACACACACACACACAGACATACACACACACACGGGAGCACGCCCTAAATTCACCAAAACATGGCCCATGATTGTCTCGCCCACGCGCTCATCCATCCATCCATTCATCCATCTCTCCATCTATTCTCTTTGATAAGCTCTGGCGGCCACGGCTCAAATAATCTGCTTGCATTTCTTTCTCCACATGAGAAACACTTCACGAAAAACTCAAAATAACACCAAGGAATTCCAAAATAATGCAAAAAAACCCCCCTGAAATAATAGATGAACGGTGAAGCTGACGATAAACCCGACTGACCGGAGGGACACCTTGTAATAACGGAGGCTTTGACAGAGTTCATGGATCATATTTAGCTCGAGCTGCTTCATCCAGAGCACTCATGCAGCCATATGGTGCAAAGCATGGTGATTGACAGTTCACAAGTTTAAAGATATCAGCCACATATGGAAATTGTTTATAGATAAAACACTTTGTATTTGAAAACTGACAAGAAATGTGTTTC
The DNA here is from genome assembly GCA_900302745.1 of Parablennius parvicornis. Taxonomy (NCBI): domain Eukaryota; kingdom Metazoa; phylum Chordata; class Actinopteri; order Blenniiformes; family Blenniidae; genus Parablennius; species Parablennius parvicornis. Next base: position 4,737 of record OMNM01018208.1, on the reverse strand, counting down.
TCGAACTGGTATAGAGTGTCTGTCTGGGCTGTGAACTTAAAATAATATGATGAAAACGTGGCCTTTGTCCTTTAATGTGACTGTGTTATGAAATGTGAAATACTTGAAGTGGGTCTGTGAGTCAAAACATCCAGAATAAAGGAAGTCAAATACTTAGTAATACTTTAGATCATCAATCTTTAATGTAAATTAAAAAAAAGGTGAAAAAAAAAAGAACTCAGAGCCTTTCTCATAGTTTAAACAGAGTGCAATTACTCATGTCACCCCTAGGGGCGATCTCTGCCACAGCTTTTCTGCAGGTAGAAGCAGAAGCTCGTCTGAGCTTCACACACTCACACACACACACACACACACACACAGACACAGACACAGACACAGACAGCAGCCACTTCTCATGACTCAAGATTAAAGCGGGGACATTTCTTAAAGCAGCAGCACGCAGATTACTAATGGAACCATCAAAGTGTTACTGAATGAAAGGAGAAAGAGGAAACTTCACATTCTGAGCAGAGAAACCGCAGACGCTCGCATTAATCCAGCGTGTGCAATTCAGCTGCTTCTCATCTGTGTTTGTGTGTGTGTGTGTGTTTGCGTGTGTGTGTATTAAAACATTTAAAAAAGGCACAACTGATTTTTATCCATTTATTTATTTCAGTTTATTTGCACTTGCATGCTAATCCAGAGCACTTCTGTGTCCGTTTGAGCTATTTTTTTTTGCAATGAAACGACGTGCCAGACACGCCCCAGTTGCAGCGGCGAATGTAAACAGTGGTAGTTTTGAGTACATGTTAAACAGATGGGACGGATAACAAATGGAAGATGGGGACGATTTTTTTGTCACTTTGTCAGCGAGTCGCTGCATAATGCAAACACATGATGGACTGGGGCTGCCATCACAGGCAGCGCAGTGGCGGCAAAAAGCTTTATTTACAAGTGGAGCGTAGTGTGATGAAGGACTGACAAATAGCCACACGGGAGAAAAAAACATAAACAAAAAGAGGAGAGAGAAATAATTTAGAAATCCATACTTAACGCATAGACAGAAAATGTAGTATTCTTTAATGTTTTCCTTCAAATTTCACCTTTTTGTGGCAGACATTGAGGACGAATGAGGTAACTGGCTCCTGATTCGTCCTGCCATCTGCGCCTTCAAAAGGATTACATCCAGTCGAGGAGGAGACTGGGAAGCGTAACTAGAAAATGATTTGAAGAGATGTCAGTGTTAATTGTTTCCTATTCGGCCAAATCACATCAGCTGCCTCTTTGAGGGCAGGTGAAATAAGACAGGACTGGGACACATACTTGATTAAAGCCTTTAAAAATAATTTTTTTTTTTAAAAACCCTCCGGGGTCGCTGGACGGTGGGCCCAAAACTGTCCAAGTCAGTCTAAGAAGAACCACATGTCTGGATCGTAATGATATTCATTTCACTGGCTGGCACGGGAGACAAGTATAAATACTAATAGAGGAGTAATCGCAACAATAATTTGAATAGTCGCTGGAAATCTTTCGGAACGTCAGTGATGGAAACTCTTTATGGGCTACTCATGGAAATACTGGTAAATGGAAAATATTAACTTTAGACAGTTGTCTTGGGTTTTTTTTTTTTTTTTTTGAAAAAAAAAAAAAAAAAAATTCCCGGTT
>OMNM01018199.1:28237-48861 GCA_900302745.1 Parablennius parvicornis | reverse complement strand
CTGCAGGCCTGTTTCCCCCGACTGTCGGAGAACACCCCTCAACAAGCTTGGCACACTTGTCATGTTCCCTCTTGCTCCCCAGCTCGCAAGCCCAAATGATTACCGTGGTGGCACACACATACACACAACCGCTGCTTATACATGCATATCAGCGCAATTAAACCCACATAATAACATGTGGATGCAGAAATGTATGTCAACATAGAGGGAGGGTGCCTGTGAAGAGCCAGGTGCATTTGTTTAGATCAGAAATATTGTTCCCCGGTCTGATTTTTACCTTTTCCCAGCAGTGCTTTCACATTTTAAGAAGGGGGGTAAACATGCCAGGTTGTGTACATGCCAGGTTGTGTTCATACCAGGAACCTCCAGCTGTCATTCAGTTTGGACTAAGCTGTCCTCCTCTCTTAAAAATCCGCTTTTCTTTAAACCTTCCTCACATTGCATCTTGTTCTTTCCTCACCTGTACTTTCCATGCTTATTGCTCCAAAAAATCTGCTTATTCTTCTTCTTTCTTTCTTATTTTTTGTTCTTTCCCAGCAATCTCACCATTACTCAGCCTCTGAATTATTTAAGTGTGTTCACAAAGTCAGAGCCCTTCAACTAATCGTAATCTACACAGAATAAATATGAATGCATCATCAACAAATTTTTCACATAATCAGAGGGGTGGAACAAATGTGCAGGGACCTTTATGATACAAATCTACAGAGGAGCAACGATGTGAGGGATGGAGTCTATGTGTAAATAAAACATAATTTCCTTGGTGAGTAGAACGGGATCTGAGCGTTGAAGACACTCCGTCTCCAGTGTCTAACCAGCTGCGTTAATATTTCAATTACCCTCATGAATAAATGAATTAAATAGGCGCTAACATTCTTCTTGGTCTGCCTTTGTTGTGGTGGGAAAAGACTGTGACATGTGAGGAGACTTGTGCCAAAGCTCTCGTTTCTAATAAAGAAGATCTGTAAATCCGCATTGATTTGAGAGATGAGAATAGACTGTTGTCTTTTTTCCACTGTTGATTACAAGGAAGCACATTTTGTTTCTGAAATCCCGGCAAATCCACACATGAGAATGGCTGAAATATTTATCTGCTTTGAATGAACTCTCAACAAAGATTTATACTTTAGTCGTTATCACATGTATCGTCATTTTAATCACCACTGAGGGTCAGAGCTGAAGTATAAGCCTTTTAGCACAAACAATGGCTAATCAATACCTTTCGGTCAATACAAGATCCACACAGAGGTCGATAGCTAGCAGCTTTTTACCAAAGAGATTTCGAATTTTTGCTTGATGTCATTGATGAACGCTGAAAAGATGGAGACCCGGTTTCCTGACAGAAAGAGCACTCCGGCATAGAAGATGTTTAAAATTTGGTAGACAGCAAATTCTATGAATGTATTGCTTTCAGAATTCAGGATTTGTCAGCTCCTCTTTATGATTTCACATTTTCCCTTTTCTTCTTCGAGTGTTACTTCCTGTTGACCTCGCCTCCATAAATTGTAGCTCGCAACGCTTTTTCCCATCTGTCACAGCTTATAACATGTAGCATCAGGGACTGGGAGACCTTTCTTTCTCAGACATGCCTGACATTTACATTTGCCCTCTATCAAAGAAAGAAGAATGGTCGTGACCCTGGGGTCCCTTCACCATCGTTGTCACACGTTCTGCCTTGAGGAACAACTGAAGCTAACACTGATGCCTTGGAAGCAACATTGCTGACAGCATGAAGGCACCACACTTACAAACATTATGTTGGAACAGGGTTTGAACATGATGTTTTTTATTTTTTAATTAATTTACCTTTCAGTCATGTAAAGCCGCTGCTTTCTTTTGCTGTTTTACTAATCTTTATAGTAACTGACAGTAATTCAGCTAACTATTGTATTGAAATATCATTCTTTGACATTTTTGGGGGGAAACAAATTTGATTCTATGATCCAAACAAAAACTAGGTAGTATGATGACATAAGTCCAATTTTTAATAATAATATTTAAATAATTAAACAGAAAAAGGTAATAGTGCATACAATGTCATGAAAAAGGTAATAGTGCTTACAATGTCATAGATAGAATATAGGCAAGGAGGGAAGGTGCAGTGAGAGGTGGAAGGACCATTGCTGAAAATGTGATTCCAGTGAGCTGTAAAGGCATGAAGGTCTTCTGGAAATCAATAGACACTCCCCAGTGTGTAAGAGCAAGTCAACAGACCAGAGAGCAACACAAAGTCGGGGCATACAGATAATATTTATGTAGAGGGAAGCTGCCAACAACCACCAGGGACCATGTATAATTCTGATTCATACATCTTAAAAGCAGTGATCTTGTAAATATGAGGGATGTTCATTTATTCAATAAGAATATATCCAGCTACAGGTCATCGCAGGAGAATTGTTTGGTAAGCCTTCTTCAAATATTCATGCACGAAACCTTGAAATCTTGTGTCTTATTTTTTTGAAAGGCCAGAGAATGTGAGGCTCCTTGATCGCAGGTCCAACATTACAGTGGAGAAATCATTTATGTGTATCCGCATCGTTACAATCCTGTAAGCAGCCTCCACAATGGATATCTCCAGTCCACACAATTAACATGTTTATCAACCTCATGAATAAATGCACAGCATGTGCTCACCGCACACTCTAATTTATGTCCCCTTTCAAAACAATTTACATGTATTAGAAGGCTCTGTATTGCTTAAAGACTCCTCGCACATTTGTCTGCTGAAGCTAAAAGGTGACGACACAGTTAAATTACCACAACCATGCAAAACATACATATTATCTGTATTCCTGTTTTTCTCATCTGTGTCCCCCCAAAGGAGGCCCTTATAGTGCTAATGGCAGTGCTAATTGATAATATTCCAGTGGAATACTAATAAGAGTAGTAATTACTGTGGTATGAACAGTGGACAAGAGGGTTTTGCCTTTCAAAAAGCCTGTAAAAGGAGCTGAATTCCCTGACAGGGACAGAACAATTAAAATGAGCATGTATTTGGTTTGGCTCCATGTTTCAGACTGTAATTGAGTTCTTTATATTTGACTTTTTATAAAACTAAAAGCAGCTAGCCGAACATTGAACCGGCCAATATTGAGCTTGTTTACAGCCACATCAGCTTAGAGTTGTGGGAGCGAGTGTATGTGAATAAGCATGTAAATATGAGTGCAGCTCAGGAGTAACATCCTTCATGAAGCCAGATGGCTCATGGAATTATCTGCTTTACGTGGGATAATGAAATCTCACTCGCTATCCAACTGCTTTCTATTCAATCAACGTGATAGGGACCCTTCTTTCTCACAGCTAGGAGTGTCATCCAGCAAACCAGCGATCCCTGTTTACCGGCCATATCAGTCAAAGTAAATGGAGGCAATAAAAGCTTAAGAAAGTCCAATAACCATCACAGTATGAAAAGCAGGAATGATGCATGGTGTGGACCCTGCATGGATGCACTACTGTAAAATGGGAGTGTTCTTCAAATCGCAGGCTTCGATTTTAAAGACAAATGCCACTTAACTCTCGTGACATTTCACCAGCGCGAGATATTGTATACATTACCTTGGTGATTTAATTGCTTCATTTATCTTGTATAGTCTTCAAGTGACTGGAAACGGCTAGTGGCATTGACCCCGGATGGCCTCTTTCCAACGATAATGAAAAGGTTTAATAAAAACATGGTTGAAAAGGGAAAGCACTGGCTGGTGTCTCTTGGCAACACTTGTGAAAATCCCCAGGAGTGTGTCCCCTCCAACCATCCAAATGCTTCCACAAATCATCACCACACAGCAAAGGTTTGAGGTGAATGGAAATGCTCTAAGAGAAATCAGGCACAAACAAGACATAATTCAAACTTAAAATGTAGGAATAAGTAGTCCATAGTGGTCAAAATAGAGGAGTAGTTGTTCTTGAATGTTTCCAAGAGAAAAGAATAAACCAAGCAATGTGCCATTACCCTGATTTTTCTTTGCCATGAAATTGCTGCATATTTCGATGACATGAACGGAGGAGTCGTATTCTGGCAAAGACTCTTTTGCGTTTGGACGGGGGCACAAAATCAGCATGAAATGAAGAGCAATCCTAATCATGTAAATAGTATTATCACTCAAGATAAGACCGACTGAGATGTGGATTATTAGATTAGACTGAATATATCCCCTTAGTCTCCATTAAACGTGTCAATTAGAATTCAAGATTTACAGATTTCACAACTTTGGAATTCTCAGGAAATCCTTGCAATGGGAATGAATATTGACGGCCTGTGCTTTATTACATGCATGCATGTCACAATTCCCCTATAAATATCTGAACTAGGTAAAAGGTAGAACGTATAAATGCAGCATCTCAAAGTCCACCCAACAAGTCATTCATCTTCTATAGCGCTTTATCAAATCACACAGTAGCTAACAATGCACAGGTCACCAATTCATCAAAGGACAAACACAGAAAAAGACAACTATACACAGACTCATGAGCAGTTTTAAAGTGACCAATAGACCTCAATGCATGTTTTTGAACTGTGGGAGCAAACTAGCATACCTGGAAAAAAGATGAAACGCCTCATACCTATGACTTCCCCACTATGAGGGTAAAAAAAGCGCTAACACCAACAGTACTATGTGGCCAACAAATTAACAAAGAATGACCAAATAGAAATATGATCATGATCTATGATTATGATGCATGCACAGTTATTTAAAGTGATTGATGGGCATCTGTTGCCAAAAACCGTGGCACATGTTGTCAGGATTGTAAACAGTCTGAGTCGGCTCACAGTTGTTTCCCAGCATTGACGCATTTTATTTTAAAGGAATGTTGTTTTTTACCAATCGGTGAAGACATCAACATTTTAATATTGAAATGTTTTTTGAGAAATTATATTGATGGATTTGTTTTTCAACTAATGGGTGATGAAACAGGAATATGCAAGCTTTCAAGTGTAATAAGAAAGCATGCTTATTTATTTAAAGAATATTTCTTGAAGTACAAATTGCACATTTCATTCAGACTGGGTATCTATAATCTATAAGATTGCTATTTATCTGTCATACATCAAAAACATGAGTGCAAGTTGCAGATATTTGTTTGTAATGCTGCATGTTTGCAGAAATTGGTGCTTGAATTCAAACTGCCGGCATGTGCAATGTAAATCCAGAGGATTTTTTTTTTTGCCTGTATTCATTATTTATCCAACCATGCAAATTTGGTCAAAGCACAGTGACTCACTTGGGATGAAATGCTAAATAATTCGATTTGAACATTGGAAAGCTTCACTTCTTCTTCAACGCTATTGAGCATACTGATGAACGTCACTTTATAGATCTCATGGCAGTGAACAGGCTGTAAACAAACTCTTGATCTATCTCATCCTGTGGGAATCGTATTGACAATGTTAGTTTTGAACACCATTCACTGATGATAAATTAGTCTGTCACTTTCATGACTGACACGAGATGTCAAATCATCTGCACCTGGTTTATTGTCTTTTCCAATCCTGAGAGATAACAGTGCTCCAGAGAGAAACAGGTTATGTGTGTGTATGAGTCTATAAGAGCATCAGTGCATGTGTGTGCGAATCAGTAAAGGAAGCAAACCCTAAGTATCCCTCTTCTCTATAAAGAAGGCAATAAAAAGCTCCTGGTTAACAGTAGCAGTTCATTAGTCAGACAGGCGACTGCAGGTCCCTCCGATCAGGATCTCACGCCATTCATCAGCTGCAGTGTGACGTGGGCTCCGTACCATTAACTACTCTCTACGTACACAATTCCAGCTCTGTGGCCTATAACACGCCTTGTTTAGTGATGTATTAACCAAAGACAAATTGCTTCATTACAACATGTAGAGCAGCCTCGAGCAACATTTACAGTGAAGCTATTTCAGTGTGTGTGTGTGCACTGGTGTGAGAGCGAGTGTGGATTGGGGTTTGTTCACCAAATGAAGTTGGGACTATACGAAACAAAATGCTCCAACAAAACACCACTCCACTGATGCAACATCAGAAAGAACAATTTAATCTGTTCTGCTATCTATTTATCCAGGTATCCACCCGTGAAAACACATACACACATAAGCAGGAGTACAGTCATAAAGACTGGGTCACAGCCCATAGAGCTTGGTTGGATCTCTTATCACCATTGCACAGCCTTTTGTGATCGCATGTGGCATGATTGCCTGCTTTGGATGGGCATGACAGATGTGTATACCATTGCTACCGTGCATGGGCACTTAGGGAGTGTGTGTGAGTGTGTGTGTGTGCTTGCGTGCATGCAGGCTACATCTGTGATTGCACTGTCTGTTGTTATCGCTCTTGGCGCACAATGGGCTCACCAACTGTTCTCCACTAACAGCGCCCAGTAGTCATGGACAGGGAAATAGTAGCCACGGTGAGCGGACGGCAAATGGACAAAAGGTCCGATGTGTATCAGAGACTGCCGAGTAAAGAGCTGCAATACGCCACATGGATGCATGCTGGGGCTCACTACCGGTGACAAATCACAGTGGTTACAGTCCCAGGCAGTCCACACTCCACAGTCAGTCAAAGCAGAAAAAACATGGAGAACAACAGTACTGGATGGACGCAAATATAAACCAACCTCAGTGGCAAAGTGACACACAGACCTGCCGTTTGTTTTATAACAGCTGCATGAGCACAAACACAGGAGATGTTCTCACAGAAGATTTATTGTTTTTAATGTGGCTGTTAATTTCTGTCAAATAAATGTGAGGGCCGTCCTTCCAGTAGGTTCTCTGTGGTCATCTTAATCAGGATGATTGCAATAATTGAACACTTTTTCCCTGAACAAAATCAGAGGAGCAGTACTGGCATAGACAGATTTTATTTTCCCAATTTGAATAATCTTCCATTTAAATCCTTGTGTAAATATAGAAGATGGTCTTTCTTTTGATGAGGAAATTCTAATTACCTTTTATTACAGTTTTATGTTCTTTTTTCCATTTTCAGCTCCTCGTGTAATAGTTTAATGGCTTTTTAGAATAGCCTTTTAACAGTAGGAAATCCTCTATTACAGGGTTCACTGCTGTGTGCTGCTGGAACATTGTTTTTTCCTTAGAAAATGCTATATGTGTCCCATCAGAGATTGAAAATTACTTCCTGATGTGTCTTAATGGTATCAAGACACATATAAAATTAAGAGAAAAAGTAACTGGAAAGAATAAGAAAAATACTACAATGTACCTGTGCTAATGTGTCACTTCATAAAGCAGCACTGGCATTTCTTATTGTCCTGTTGAGTGGTTTCATTTCCCCGTGTGTTTCCTATGTTTTATTCACTCATAGTTTCTATGGTTTCATTTCATGTCATGTTGTTGTGTTTAACCTTGTTCGTCTGGTCACAGAGATCACAAACAGTTTGTGATGTGTTTGCTTTTAATGTTGACATGTTAGGTCATGTCTGATTATTTTCATCTCTAGGTCTAGTCCTGTCGTGTTTCCGCTTTATCTTTCTGAGTGTTGCCTTGCCATGTTTCATGTTTGCAGGTGTAGTTGATATCCCTGGACTTAGGCCATGCTGGTTAGTTTTATTCAGCTCATCTCTGCGTTACTATATCACAAGCTCACATCAAAACATATCTGTTAATATTCATGGGGCATATTATAGGAAAGTATTCAGATTACAGAACGGTAATCAGTCCGTCATTCAATGCTGGATTTTTTTTTTTTTTGTACAAAATATAGATTGTTGGATTTTTCAAATGAAGCGTGACTCCAATTGTTGAGTTTCTCTTCTCTCCACATTCAATTTTCTTACAACATCTAAGCCTCTTTAAATTTGGTGTTTAATTGCAGAAACGTTTTGTTTTTATGGCATGTCGTCCATATGTCAAACACTCACCAGTCGGTGCCTTTCTAATGAATAACTCCTTGTCATGACGTATATTCATCTTCTACACTTTACTGGGTCTTTTGTCCTAACAAATTAAATATATAAGACATTTATGGGGAAAGGAACATTTAACTTATGACTGCTGGAGGCTACAATTGCATTATGATGATGTGCGACATGTGTGTATGTTTTTCCTTTCAATGTCATGGTTCATCTGTTGTCTCACGTGTTTTGTCTTGATTCAAACTCTGGACACGTTTATACGTACCCTGATATTTAAAAAAAAAAAACTGTGATATTTCTCAGCATTTGGTTCCGTGCATTTACACATAAATGCAACTAAGACTCACCACAAACAATTATTTATGAAAACTCCCACCACAGTGGAGATTTGGAAAAACTCAGTGTCTCCGATTGTAGTTTGACAGTTGTGATGAAAATAGATACAATGAAAGTAGTGCTTGTTTTTACGTTATATTCTACTGATTCTTTATTGGTCCAAATGAATGAGTCGTGCGCCATTATCGTTGAACAGGAAATAACTTTAGCAATTTTTAACGTTGGTTTTTTTTTCCAGGGTTTTGATTGGCTAATATGTCTTTATGCTTCTGGTAACACTGCCACCTTCTGGTTTGGCATGCTCATAGTAGCTCTGAACAAGGTGTAAATGCTTGTCCATCTAAATGATGGTTTTTTTGTAAGCATAGAGGGGGAAATATCTTTTGTTTTAAATACCCAGGTACGCGTAAACGTGGATTCTTTGTCTCGTTTCCCTCTTCATGTCTGATGGCTGTTTCCTGCCCAAATGTCTTTCAGCTGTGCCTGAGTGTGTGATTGGCTTCACCTGGTGCTCTGGTATATAATGAGCTCTTCCTCTGTGTTCTGGTGGTCAGTCCATCTGTGTCTCTGTTCTTCAGTGCCCACATGTCCATGTGTCTCAGTGTTTCTCGCAGATAGCACTCCCTTACATTTGTGAACTTTGGTTTTATATTTTGGGGTTTTCAGTTACCATTTTTGGCAATTTTTTGTTTGTTTGTTTACATATACCTCAACTAAAATAAGTTGTGAGCCATTCTAAGCACTGGCATTGCAATTCTGAGGAGTTTCATCAAGTCATTTCATCCTAATTCTCAATTTTCTCTTGATGTCAGTCATGTATTTTTGATGGTGTCCTTGACTTGCTGAAGTCCGTTGAAGCTTTATAATGGCCAATGAAGTTACCAGAACATAGATCATTATTGACAATTATAGTTTGAGTTAATGAACTTAAATTGCTTCAGGCAATCAGTGCCCACAAATGGTTTGAGCTAACTCATCAGGTTTCACAGTGTAGGTGGGTGCAGCCGTCTGTCATGGAGAACAAGATAAGAGATGAAGCCAGAAAGGCCATTATTATTTGATGGCACCTGCCTGAGTCTCCATAGATCCCAGCTGTGGCCATGACTACCAAGCTGCACTCTGGAAACAAGTGTTAGTGTCGTTGACCCCTGAGAGCAGGACGCGTACATGCTACGATCACACACATTGCATGCCACCGCAACCACAGAAATGCCCGGGCACACACTATCTGTATGTGAGAATTTGACACGCCATCTCCTAATTTCAGTCTTCTAAGTCTCCTGAAACAAATGCCATCTACTGTACACGTGCACCTTTGTGTGCACATACCCCTGACAAGAAGAAGATGATGATTGGCTCTTTGTTTTTGGGGCTAAGAATTACACGAGCCTTAATGTAATTACAGGACCGGCAAGGACAGTCTCTCTGGTTATTGCTCTGATGTGGGTCCCCTTGAGAGCAGCAGAGAGGAACATGCGCAAAGTGTTTGTCCAATCTCTAATGACAACAGCACACCCATTCCACAGTAATCCTTTAGTTTCTGTCCACTCGTGGGAGAGGGACAGGGAGGTGAATGCCGTGCCCGTGAGCATGTGTCTACATGTGTGTATGAAGGGGAAAGGAAGGGGTGGGAGGGCTGGTGAAGAGCAGGAGAGCAGCAGTGATGGAGGGAGGGAGAGAGAGGATGTAAAATTTGCAGGATTACGACATAATAATGGCTGACAGACGTGATACTGAGCTATACTGAAGTCATGGTTTTAATAAGGTCAGCTAGAGTAGCAAGGCCTTGGTCGGGATCTGCTTTACTTGTGAATTAAATAAATCATTATAAATGAAGCATTTCAAATCCATCCCACTGTGTCTCTCACTCGCACACGTTTAGTGATGGAAATTCTCCAGACGTGCCGCAGCAGGACACGTCTCCTGGGGTTGGTAACCATAAGCACACAAACACATATTCTCCAGGATCTTGTTTGCAGAAGGGTGAGTTCACAAGTATCACTTTGAAATGAAGTTACCAGCTAAATAACAATGTTGTAAGAGTCCTAATGCTCACACTACTTTTGGGATTTCAGAGTGACTTTTGCAGCAGTTTGCAGTGAAACAAGCGACAGCAGCGGATAAACATTCGCTGTGTTAATTGTCTGTGCAAATGGCTTGGCTGGGGATCAATGGCAACTTTATAAATGCATCAGCAGAAGCAGCCAGACAGACTGACTTAGCGTTGCACTCGACATGCCAGCAGCCATCTTGTCAGTATTTTCAGCAGAACTGAATAAAGATGGGAGATTTTCATCCACATGCCAGCTCCTTTCTATAACTGCTTTAATGTTGCATTTTTTGGAGAGCTTTTCTTTCTGCCTTTGCCTCACAATGGCTCTCTCTATCCACTCTATACATTCCCAATCTTGTCCTTTTAAAGTCACCACTTCTGCCTCCTCCATCTCTTCATCTATCGTCCCACACAGTTTCTATCTCCTGATTTTCCTGTGGGTGTCTCTCCCTTGGTGCCTCAGTAAAGTTCGACTTTAATGGCAGCCAGATGCCTGATTTGCCACCCTTTGGAGTCATTATACATCTCAATGACTGTAGTCTTGGGGGGGGGAAGGGAGAAAGATGGTGGGGGGGAGGAAGCATGACAAACAGATGTCTCATCATTGCATCTACTGTGAAAACAAAATGGGATGGCACCAAGAAGGGAAGATTAAAATTTCACAATGACAAATCCATTTCAAACCTAATTGATTATCACAAACTGAATTCATCAGAGCTTTTACTACACGACGGGGCCACTTGGTTGTAATTAAAATGCAGGGGATTCACAGGGACATATGTGCAGTTTAGATACCTGGTTCATTTTCTTTAATGAGAAATTATGAGAGGACGTTATTACTATGTATGTATTATTAGCAAACCAATTGTTGTTTTTTGACTCCCATAATTACACCAAACCCTAATGCAAATGGCACTACAAAGTGTGAATAGTGTGACTATAAAATTAGATACTGTATTCTGTTTTGTTTTAGATTAGATTTAATTTCAACTGTCTTGTTTAACAGTCACTGTGGTAGTGATTTCACCTTTCATGACATCGCCAGTGTTTCACCACCTCCTATCGGGCATGTTGAGGTGAATAAAAAAGTATGAATCAAAAGACGAGACATGTTTATGACACATGCAATGAAGCTGCTTTGCTAAAAGTGGTGGCTTTTTGTTTGTCGGCGCTAATACTTTGGTTTTTGCTTAATTTTAAATGTGGCAGCCTTTTATCCACCTTCACTGTGTTAGACAGCAGAGCTAACAATTTTTACAACACATAAAAAATTGTTCAGTTTTCAAAAGACTTTTTAAAATATGTACATTTGCCTATTTGTTTGACCAAAGTTGAAGCAGTTTTTTAGTTTGAAGTAATGACTGTGTTTAAAGATTTTAATTTAAAAGACTATTACCAGACAGATTAAGCAAATAACCGTGATGATCCCCTAAACCCCATGTCAGTGCTTGAGTAAACTGCAGTTTAGTCGGTTCATTCAAATAAAACAAGAAAACAAGGTAGCAACCTGTGCAAAATAGCACTGCTGGTTAGTCCACCCTGAGGTCACTTCGATGTTGTTTACCCAGATAAACTCTCATCCCGCCCAGTCTGAGAAGGCTCATTACACCAGCGATGCTGAAAGGCATGCTTCTACTTAGCTCTGTTGAAGGTGAAGGCTTCAGGAAGTTAATGGAATACCTTGAGCCTGAATACGCCGCGCCGAGATGCAAAATGGTGCAAAGTGCTTTGAGATTCAGCAGCATTTGAGAATCTGATATGCTGGTTACAGACTGTGATTAAAGGCGTGAAAGAGCTCCTAATACATTCAAAATTTTCATGGACAACGATACTATAAATTGTGCTGTAGTTTGACAGTCTTTTTTATGGTTTTTTAATTAATATATTTAATAATTTGACAGAGAAACTGGTTGTGAGGATAATACCTGATCAAGGCCATGAAACAAACTGTTTTTATGTCTGCAAATTCGAGTTCAGCTCGCCGTTTTGTCTTTCATGATTGTTTTTTATGCCCCTCTGAAAAAACAATTGCGCCCCTCTGTTTTTGAACCAAGTGCAGATATATCGTAAAAGTATTTCTGCCTGCACACAGGCTATCCAACATCTTTTTGCTGAATTTGAGCAGCACTCAAGCACACAGCCTGACTACTTTGCAAGTAACCAATTGACTCTCTTAACATGCTCGTTCTAAGTGGAATCCAGGTATTGCTTTGCTCATGCGATTAGCTCTTAACTTAGTCAGCACATCAAGACCTGCAGGATGAACATTTCTCTCACTTCATCAAATCAGGAAGACAAACGCAGGCAGTGACAATCAAACTTGCTGTAATCTACCTCCGAGAAATGTGAGCCGCAAGTTGTAATCAGGCTGCGCTGCACTTGATTTCACTCATTGCATTTCCATGGGCAACAATCACAATGCTGATATCAAATAAAGTGTTCCTGTGTACCTACAGGAAGAATGTTCCTAACTGGTATAATTGTGGGGTATTGCCCCAGAGAAGAGGAACATACAAACTTAAAGAATTGTAACAAGTTAACTCTTTCCACAGTTTATAAGAGCTTCACAAGACTGAAGCTCATAATCATTTTATCTTCCAACATTGTTGTCATCACGATTATTTACATACGTTAATAGCATTTGTTACCTTGAAATTATACTTCTAACAATGAAGAAAGGATGCTGTGTGGAAGGATGGCATGAGGCTGTGAGTCCATCCGTCCTGCAGCTGTACAACTCGGCACGTCTTGACTGCCCAACTGAACACGATATCCTGACCTCAGGCATTGCTGCTGGGGCGCCAACTGACGACAGCCCTGACCATATGTGGTTGTGTGTGTGTGTGTTGAGATCCTGTTTGTATGGCTAATGTTTGTGAAATATTATGTGCGTGCCCATGTGTCAGAGTAACAGTTGTTGAGCCAGCTTTGGGATATAGAAGAGCTTTTTATCAAGAAAGTTCACATTAATGGCCATCTCGCTCAAGCCCTGCAGGCCACTGGCAGCCTGACTGAGACAAAGGTCAGCAGTTTGTTCTCAGTTTTGACACTTTCATTAAATCGTGACCCATGTTTGCCTAAATATATGTGATTCAGAATGGGAAAACTGATGTAAAAGTAGCACCATGATCTTTATAGAGAAATAATTGATGTAAGCGTGCTTGATCCTTGCTGCTGTTAACAGATCTAATGCGAATACCTCATGGCATTCTGTGATTGCTTGTTTTTTCTTTTTTCAAATGGGCATTAAAATGTGTGGCCTCAGAGAAATAATGTGAATGGCATTACAATATGATCCAATAAGAATTAAGAGGCTGGCCATTTCCTCTTCCTGCACGGAAGATGATATAATCCTATTTCGGGATCTCCATCTCATACCCTATGCATCTCTCTCTCTCTCTCTCTCTCTGATTCTCCCTTGAGATCCTGTTCGTTCTATGAGAAGGGCTGCTGCACATTGATCCCCACTATCTGTGTCGGGTCAGTGGATACCGCCACACTCAGCACTTTCTGCCTGCCTGGAGAGTCAGGCTGCCAGACTGTCACATGCTGCCTTCACCCCTACTATCACCGAACATTTACCCTCTCCTATAGGAATAGTGCCAGGCAATCTTCATTGACCCTCCTGGGTCACCACCATGGCATCAGATGTTAAGATAATATGTGGCGTATTTCTAAGACCATGACACACAAGATGCTCATAGTTGTGACTTTGATTGCATATGACATGACTAATTTATACAAATGCTCAAAGGTGACCTAATGTATGTGCATCACAGCACTCCTGGTCTTTCTCTCTAGATAAGCATATAAATGCCTTTACTACAACAAACTCTCCCCAACCCCAACAGCACCAACAGCTCTGAAACAGCTCGCTTTGACTTAAGACCTATGCTTAGCAGCACAGTGACCTCCATTATGCTAATGCATTTTCACTGGAAACCTAACTCCCTCTGACAAAACGACAGAATTCCTAACATACGCTCAGAGGGGTATTCAGCCTCCCGTGAACAAGTGTACTGTACAGTGGTTTCAGGCTTGCCAACATGTGCACAAATGTGACAAGTTGCATCTAGTCCTCTGAGGAGAGCAAGGGAAGCGGCTCATTTTTGTGTGCAGTATCGCTGAACGTAGGTCAATGCGAGTACACTCTCAGGAGGCCCATGGTAGTGCATGGATGGACAGCCACGCAATATAAATTCCCATCTGCATGGTTTTTCTAGCGCATCGCACATAGACAGGATCTGCACCTCCAAATGCAAACTCTGTGACCATGTGTTTGTATCGATTTGCATTTAAAGAATACCTAAAAGTATAATATAGGAAATACGATTTCCAAACAACAACCACCTCTTTAAAAAAAAAAAAAAAAAAAAAAACTTACTAGATTTAGGACTCTTACAAAATGCCAAACCCTACTGTGGAAGTGTTCTAGAAGTTCTTTCCATTTGCTTGTTGCCATTCATGAGACTAAGGCCACCAAAAACAACAACAGTATTGGGTAACTATAGATGCTTGGGGAAAAAAAGCATAATTGGTCACATGCAATTAAATTGTAAATCAAACAGTTCATCAGTGCTACAGAAAAAACTGTTAACTCTGGAGAATTACAAAGAAACTGCGCCGTAATTATTAATTCTTATTTGCATAAAATAGACAAAAGGGTGAGGCGCTCATGTCACAAAACCGTCTCTGCATTTTTATGAATATGACATACCATTTTGTGCTAGAATAAGTTCAACATCAGTTCCTAATCCATGCATACATTTTAAATCAAATGACAACCCCAATAGTTAGGTAGAATGGAAAGATCTAGCAGATGCATTTAAACTTCGTCTTCTGTCATGTATCTTGATATTCTACAACAGTCTCTGTTCTTGAGTGTTTTAACACTTGTCAGGTCTTCCTCCAATTAAAAGGAACTTGAGTATGATTGCTGCTTTAGATTAATACATTTGTACGTGTGTAAACGCTGCCACATGAACCCTGATGCAACAATTAGACAGATGGTCAAAATGCAAACAGGAATAAAATGATAGTTTTTCTGTTGGCTCTGCTCCAGGATAGAAGTTTCCCCACAGCCTCGTCTCACTTGTGAGCACTAACAAATATCTCTTCACATTCAAGGGTGCAGCACGTAAAATGAATTAATGGCACTTCTATGGATTAGGTGGCAGTAGTCAGGTACTGTAAGCCTTGATTTGTCATGCCTTGTCTCGAGCTTTCGAAGGTTGTTTTTTTTTTTTGTGTGCAATTTTCAAGAACTCCAGCATCTGATCAGAATCCTCAGACTGGATTCTGAATTTACCACACTGGGTTTAAAGATAGCAAGAGAATGGCATCATTACTGTTGTTTTATTCTATGAACTTATCTTTAAAAGGTTTACATTAAAAGTATACAGTCTTTGCAGTAAAAAAAAATAATTTTTTTATTTGTTTTTTCAGTCATACAATCCCAACAAGTGTAACAGCAGGCTCTGCCTCGATGGTTTTAAAGCCTGATTTAATTTTCTCACAGCACATAGGACGTTAATTTATTCCAAAATTTACCACCACTGTTAACTATTCTGCCAAAACTGTGCTCTTCTTCTTAGTAGCCCCTCTCAAGGGCCTGCCACTCATCCAGTAAGCTGGTGAACTAGCGTAGCTTAGCCTAGAACCCTCTCACTGCCCAAAGTCTCCCTTCCATCCTCTTCCAGTGCTTCCTGTCCTCTCCAAAGCTTTGATCCTCTAAGCCTGCAGAGTTACAGTATCAGTCCTTGGTTACACTAAAACCCACACTTGCACATCTAGAGCTGCAGTGAAGGACCAACTCCTGCTCCACCGCTAAGTTGATAATCCATCCTGCTTCTTTTCTACCTCAAATGCTCTGGTTTTAAAGCAATGATGTATTCTCATCTGGAACTGCCTCAGCCTGCTTTTAATGCTTTTATTGTTGAAACATCTGAGAGGTTCAGTCTCAGCCTGATCTGACTAGTTTCACACCAACTCGCATTAGATCCTCATCTCCAGGCATTCCAAGTCATAACATCTGCTCCACTTCCAGCAGCTGCTTCTTCAGCCTTCAGAACACAGAGTAACCGGCCTCCGTTCTCGTGCTTTTCACCATGATGGACGCCCCCGAGCGGCACAGCACCCCCATCATCTGCCCCACCACCCAGTTCCACACCACAAGGGGCTGAACTGGACCTGCTCCGTCGACCCATGGCTCCGGTGACAGGGGATAAAGGGATAAAGAGCCTCTGCTCAGGGACTGATTACTTACATCTGCCAGGCTAAATCCCAGTGCCCATAGACACACACATACATGTACAAACATCACACAGACACACACTTGGCCTGCTGCTAGCTGCAACAAATGCACTCATGCATGCATTGTTTTCTGACATAAGCATGTGGTATGTGGAAGGCTGTGTGTGAGTGTGCATGTATGCGAATCAGAGTGTGTGTAAGAGAGAAAAGGACCTCTATTCATGTGTAATTTAAAGATTATATGGCAAAGAACATGCGTATAATAAACTGTTATAAGCACAGCCATTGTTAACTTCACATTATTGCTTTGGTAAACCTGCCACTGGCTCCAAAAGCAATATTGTATCCATCACAATGATAAGGTTGTAACGAGAAAAGGTCTTCCCCATCCATAAATATCCCTGATTTTTGAAACACTTGCAGTACTTCAGCCCACTTCATCTGATATGGAAACACAAGAAGAGCTTCTCATATCATAAGATGATATTGTACCATATTTCTCTCCCTAAAGTCTCGGGTTTTCTCATAATCTCTGTAAATATATAACCGTAATATTCAGCTGCAGCACACCACTGTTTGTACTTGTGCAGTGCTCTGTGGTCCCCTGTTGACTTTAACCATATCAAGAAGTGCAAGATGATTTCACTTGTAAATATACCCCAAACTCTCAGTATTTTTCAATCCTTACTCTGCTGCTATTTTTTTGTATCTTCCTTTTTCTTTTATCTTTTTTTTTTTTTTTTTTTTTTACTATTCCTGCCATGAATAGCATGCCACCACAGGGCAAATGTTCCTCATAACACAGCTCACTGTGTAGTAACCACTGTGTTCGTCTCCAACACACAAAATAACATCAAAGAGAAGGGGCATCCAATATTTGCATGAGGAAATTTCCAAACACACGATCAGAGCTCTTATTTTTTCTGCTGGCCTGTATACAAAAGCAGAGTGAAATACCATGGAGTTGGCATCCCCGATGCCACAGTGTAGCCGAGTTCAGTTCCTTTGACCACAATGTCATCAAATAACACTGTTCTCATGAGGTCCCATTGATTGGCAGCATTAGAAAACTGGCATCTCTGTCAGACACTCCCAGCAAACGGATGTCAGCCTGGCCCACTGACCTCTTGCTTCCAGCTCATCTTTCTCTCTCAGGGAATAGAAGGAGAAAAATCATAACGCTCATAACAGCATATTAATCCCACAGTCTGAGTGCATGCCGCTTCGGAGGGCTTACCCCTGTCAACAGAGATTTGTGTGCTCTTTTACACACACATACCTGTGGTATAGGATACTGAACGGGTGTCGCGCTGGAACAAATGAAAGAATTACTGCTTTCTAAGACACAGCAAGGATGGGATACCCTGAATGGCTTAGTGAGACAAACTTGGATTAACTGGTGACTTAAAGTGTTCATTCTAGTTACCATTGACTGAAGTCTGCAGTGTTTTCGAAACACATGATGGCCATACCAATCTAAACTCCCCTGAGCTCACACAGGCAAACAAAAATTATTTGCACATTGTTGAAGAAATATTGGGCAAATTTGTCAAATTATTAGAATTTTAAATATTTTATATTCTCGTATGACAACTTTAAACAACTCAACTGTGTCTTTATCACATAAACATGATCTCAGGCCAAAGCTGAGCTGTTTAAAACGGAAAGCTCTTTAAACCTGAATCTGGATAGTAAAGCTATGAGCTAGACTTCCAGAAACTGTATCCTCGAATCTTTAAAATAGACTTGGATTTGAACCTGGCTTGAAGTCTTTTAATTCCATCTGGTTTGTTTCAGACCTCAGTAGGATTCTTGACCTAGACAACTTGAGACTGTTTTAAACAGATGGACTTTTGAAAAACAGACCTTTAAGTCCTTGGCCTGACCCTGGGATTCTCTGATCCAGGCCCAATCTCTTCAAACTAAATCCAGGCTTTAAAAATATGAAATAAATTTGAATTCTTTGCACCAAACTTCATGTGTATTTAAAACATTTGACTATTTGAGGTACACAGTCTCTTTAAAATTAACCCGAATTATATGAACGAAGCCAACATGTTCTACCAAATGGTTGAACAGCATGTTGAGGGGATATAATCATGCATTCTGTTCACGGATTTGTGCACTTTATGTATAAATAGATTGTGGAGGAGACAACACTGTCAGCGCTTGCAGAGATTTACCAATGGCTAAACTTCAAGAGGACTTCAACTGGAGTTGTTAGTGTTATCAAATAAATACATCTTAATTTGGAGCTTGAACGCTGTTCAGCCCTTTTCAAGGGTGCCAGGATTTGGGTAAAAATAAAAAATAAATAAAAATCGTACATCCAGTTACCGCCATCTTCAGGCTTGATGAGGACCAGCCCCTCAATCGTTAGAAAGAAACACTGATTCGTGACTGAAAATGCAGCTTACAAAGTGAAGCCTAGTGAGGGGAGAGAAAAAAAAAAAGAGAATGCAGCATTTTCATTGACTTGGAGTGATTATCATACTGGGATTGCTGTAACCTTTAAACCAGGGACAAGGGTCTTTGCCTGAGGAGTAATGCAGTAAGTTCCCTTTGATGGCAGCGTATATTAAAATTTGCTGCCATACAGACGAGCTCAGACGGGAGATGGAGGGATAAACCGGGTTATCGTTTAAGAAATAGGCTTGATCAATTGACTTCACGGTGAAAAACATGTTCACGGACAAGGAGGCTGCGCAGATACCAAACCGTTTCCCCTTGCTGGACAGTGCAGAGCGCTGCGGGGCAATGCGCGCACCATCCACACGTGCACGCAGCGAAGCGCGCGTGCAAACACATACACACCATATGCAACACAAGCCAACCAGCTGCAGCTTAATGAGAGGAGCTTGTCTGCACATTTACCTCGGTGTCGTAGATTTTGGTGATGAGTGAAAACGAGTACTTCCTGGACTCCCGTATGTGCTGGATGGCGAGCTGGACCGCGGGTTCGATCCCCTGGCTGATGCTGCTCATCAGGGCCGACTCGTTCATGGGCATAAGGACCATGATGGGCAAGTTTTCCCCGTCCCTGGCGAACCAGCTGTTGTCCTGTCCGTGTTTGGTGCGGTCGTTGCACACCTTGGCCAGTGCAGGGTGAAATAGCAAAACAGAGAGGAGCAGGCATCCCGTCGGGAGGAACATCTCCCAGCCGCTACAGTCCCTCCGGGCTGGAGCCATGCTACCTTGAAGGGTGACCAAATCAAATCCCACCGCGCTCTCACTGCTCGGGCATTGCAAATCCGGGCTTGTCCGGGATGCTCAGACGCCCGTCCGTCAAGGAAACCGTGTTTCAAAACACAACGGATGCGAGAGCCGCAGCAGCCCCTGCAGTGGGCAAACTGGTCGGGATTGACACTGCAAACTGAGACAATATTTTCCTACCCTGTAAGAATATTCCAAGGGCGCAAAGATTCGTGTTGCAGATGAAGCTCTATTGCGTCTCGGTGTCCGTCATCCAAACGCCTGCTTCACCTGTAATTCAAACCACTTACGCACAAGAATGTTGTGATGGATGCTCCGAAAACAAGGAGAGGAACCCCGCAAGTGTATACAGCAATCAATCACTCTTGCTGACAGTTCTTGCGGATGCAAAAAATAACCTCCGAAGTAAATTCCCAGCTTCTGCCAACTGTGGGCATCCCCTTCCAAACAGCAGCAGCCTTCAGTCAGACAAAACCTCGAGATGTGCGATGGACGCGCAGATCAGGCTAAAAACAAACGCAGTTGGTGTTGTACGCTTGGCTGCAGAGGTCCAAGGGGGGAGATGTCGAGAGAGTGTGCCCTGACAGCCCGTGGGACTGGGATGCTCATCTCCGATGGTGCGTCAGAGGAGCGCAGGAGCTGCTGCTGGTGCTGCTGCTCACCGCGCGCGCAAGAGGGAGCACTGAATGTGGAGGAGGAGAGGAAACGGGGGAGGGAGGGGAGGAGGGAGATGGATATAGCAACGTGGTGGAAAGGCTGCATAGGCTTTATGCAGGGCAGACTCGTCAGCTCAGGGTGATTTACTGGCCTTTTATGTTGGAGCAGACAGACGACGATTCAGACATGCATGCAGGCCAGTGTGTGTGTGTGTGTGTGTGTGTATATATATATATATATATATATATATATATATATATATATATATATAT
>OMNM01018199.1:2762-28217 GCA_900302745.1 Parablennius parvicornis | reverse complement strand
CCTGCACATATGTGTAGATTTGATTTGCTGGTATGTCCTACAGTAGAGTCAAAAAGAAAAACAAGTCCTTCAAAGCTAGTCATTCATTAGTGATTCTCATTCTCGGGATGAGCGTGCTCTCACAGATTGCTGCTGTGACTCCCCATGCAGAGCCATGTACCTGCTGCACCTGCTTGTACATCGCCAAGCTGATAAAACACAACAGCTGATTGTGTGGGCTTCATCCCAGAGAGCAAAAAAGGTCTCACACTCCTCTCAAATATGAATCATACAAATAATTAAAATCTCTGTAGACATGATTGTATGATGCCTGCATGCCCAACCTCTCAAACAGGGAGACCTAACAGTTAAACAAAGCGTATACATTTTTGGATTGTCCAAGAAAGTGTTCATGGTAGAAGTCTTTAAATTAATTCAGCAATCAGTGTTTATTTTGTTGTTCCTTTTATAGGGATCACCGGGTAAGTGCAACTTTCAGCATATATAAAGTTCAAGAACAAATGTCCCTCTTGTGACAACTTGCATTTGAACATATAGGCCTCCCACACTCAAGGTCAAGAGTTATCTCCATGTCCCATTGGACTGGGGACAATCCCAGATGACTCTTGGTAACAGTAGGATACACCCTGAGCAGGTCACCAGTCTACCGCAGGGCAAGCACAGAGAGACAGATGGCCACTCACATTCACACTTTCGGCCAATTTAGAATCATTTATTAATCTCCAATGCATGTTTTTGGACTGTGATCAAAAACGAGAGTGCTCAGAGAAAAATCACATACACACAGAACCTATAACATAGAAACTCCAAACTGACAGGTTCAGCCTGCACTTGAACCCCATTGACTTCTTGCTACATGACTAAACCACTCTGCGGTTCAAGACTTTATCTGATGCGTCATAATAATGGAGTTTAGAAACATCAGGACCATGGACAGCTAACTGGTCACTGTCTGCACTCAGAAGCCCTTTCACTGTCCATGGTGCTGAAGTGTACAGCATGCAGTACATTACTGTAGATTAGCACAGCTGAGCTTTTCCTCTGCTTCACTTAACATGTGCACATTAGCCCATTACCTGTACTTCACCAGGGCAGGCTTTACACACATTTTCATCCATGCCCCTTTGCACAAAGATTACTTTCTGCTTGCAGCACAGAGGTCCAAAAAACAGGCAATTATTGCAATAGTCTGCAACACATTTCATGTTATTGTTAAACAGGCGTGGGAAGAGAAGAGAATACACTGCCAGGGGGTAACTGTTCTCCGCATGTGGGAAAAAAAATATGAAAGCCTTTCAAGTCATCAGCTGCAAACCTATTTCATAACAGAAGCATATACAGTTTGACCTCAGCAATTACATCACATGTGATTACAGTCGGTGCAAAGGGGTTGTTTTAAAAACAAGTGTGAATGAGAGCATAAATGGGAAGGTAATGCATTTTCTTTCTTTAAGATGAGAAAGGATGTGGCACTCATTGGATGGCCACAGGTGTGAATCAAAGCAGCATTGTTCAGCATTTCCCATGCCATGAAAAGGAGCTTTGCATGAATGACAAAATGTTCAAGTTGATGTCCAAAATACAACAAAAGTGGCTGCACGTGGTGACTTTTGATGTGTTATCTGGTGACAGCTGAAAGTAATTTTAATCATCTTGTAGAGGATAAAGTCAGCATAAGCTATGGTATTAAATTAAACCAAGAATTTTGTTTGGCCAGGGAAATACACTGTGTGGACTGCTTCGTTATCAAAAAAAGCAGGCATTATATGTGAAAAAAATATCAGCAAGGCAAATATCCCTGATCCCATTTTCATCTCACCCTCTCGACAGAATCAATTTCCTTTATCTTGATGAGGGACTTAATGCATGAAGTCGCCATGGTTGATTTTGCAGCGCTGACCCTCATGGATTCTTAAAACACGGGTCATTCATCACAAGGACAAGGAGCTTCATGTATACAACTCACAAAGGAATAGCTCTCGCCCTGGAGGATCGCTGGAGTATTTGTTATGTTTTGGGTTTTTTTTGTCTGTCTCTCTGACAGGCACATTTTTTTAAATATTTTCTCCAAATCAGACATCTGGGAAGCCAATATATTGCAATATTGTCTTGGTAGAGGTGGATTAGTGTCACAACTTGTGTCAATAGATCAATAGATATATGTGAAACATGATTTAATTTCACAAAAAACAAGTGGCAATCAAAGGGAAAGTACAAGGCGCAAGCATATACAGAAGAACCGATTCAATAGCAGATAACATGTTGCCTGTTGTGTTCTGTATATTAATTCACACGACCCTATTTCTATTCCCTTCTTGATAGTTATCCTTCTTTTCTATTCAGAGAAGACCAGATGAAGAAGTAGGTCAGGTTGTTGTCCCATCTGTTTGTTTTGCACTAAACAACATCCCTCTCTGTTCAAAACATTTCTCCAATACCAAGGCAGCCTCAGATGACAAATGTGAGAGAGAAGATAATGGGTGTGAAGCGGAAGAAAACGTTCAGCAGCAAACTAAAAGGTGACAAAACTGCAGTTGAGCTGGAGAGGAAATGCTGGCTAGATTTGTGCTTTATTTGCAAAATATGGCATTTTCTTTCATAACAGTAACTACAAGCAATTACAGGTTTGATCACATAAGGGGAATTTGATGTCTGCATTGTTTATTGTTTTTTAAGGCCCAAAACTGACATCATTCTCTGCTCATTTAGAAATCCTATGTGTCTGGTGTATCCCTTTTGATGTTTCAAAAATAAAAATGTCCATTTCATTTCACATTATAAATTATTCATTAAGCTTTCAATCACTGTCTCCCAACCTACATTCCTCAGTAAACGACATGTCAGGCTAATATATAACCCATAATTAGAACCTACTTGTGTAGTATGAAGACACAGTGAAATAATTATGTTGATGAATGGATTCAATGACTTGTTGCCACTTACATAGCTTTGTTTCCATCTGCATGAAGTGTTTATTTGATGATATCAAACGTGTTCATTGCTTGCATTTTACAAACAATGGGAAACAAATAGAAAAATTACTAGATTTCATTGAATTATGCAGCCAAACACCGGATGCTCGGTGCAGAAACACAACAAACACACACACACACACACACACACACACACACACACACACACACACGTGGCTGACATTGTCCCTGTTTAATAGAGATTAATGGGGTGGCCTGAGGACATCCCTCACCAAAACTCAGACAATACGCCACAAGATGCCCTGTGAATTTTAAATGCCTGGTATTCAGAACAGAATAAATGATTTATTTATTTTTTCTGATGCTGTTATATTTCAGACCTCATATCTGTATTCTAACCAAAGAAAGGCCCATGGACGTCCTCAGTGGCTTGTTTACAGAATAAAAAAGGCAACTGAAAGGATTGACGGATAAATAATCAACTTGATTCATCGTTCACAGAAATGCTTCTCTAATAATCATGCTCCATCTCACCAGTCAACTGCTTTGGGTAATATCTCTGCAGCATGAGAGAGGAGGGAGGGCAGAGGAGGTGGTCCATCAAATCATTGATCCTATTGTCTTTTCACTATTGTGACCGAGTGTAACAATTTATTTAGTAGTTCTCAAGTAACCAAGTTTCAGCTTCATCTGGGATCAGAGTCCATGAACATAAGAAGAACGGCATGACGAAGCCTTCAGTGCGCTCTTTTCAATACCAAAGGTGAGTGAGAGAACAGAACTTCATTGAGCCCAGATCAACGCTGAGATTCAAAGTCATGTCACACATGACTGATCTTAAAATATCAGGCCAAGGACACGGGTCTTCAACTTGAAACGGCACACACAAGTGACACCACCATATAGCGGGGTGCATTTTATTATGGATCTGCGAGATGTTTCTCTCCCTAGTTCTTGATACGCTTGCCCTGCCAGTTACAGTGGCAGCTATTTGAATAATTGCTTTTGGAATCTGGAGTCACAGACCTGCAAATTCCATGCATACCAACAAGTTGGAAAGCAATTCTTCAGCAGAGGCATGTTCCATGCAAGGAAAAGGAAAAATACATGCTTTATGAGCATGGAAAACATCAAAACACTGCAGACTGTCAACTACAAAATACCCCCCAGGAGAAGAAGATGGATGATTGACATTGGCCATTGATGGACTACTTGGTACAGAATCGACGTTTTGACTTTTTTTTTTTCAAATCATAACTACTTCATGTCACACCTATGAAGAGAGAGCAGTCTGCTATGGAATGACTGACTTGATGCCGAAAACATCTTTATCATGTCCCTAAACACGGAGTGAAGATGGACGGTTCCAAGAATTCTGATTACATTTTAAACATCACACATTTGAATATTATTCAGGACAAGTTGGGAAAGATCCTCTAATTGTTATGTCATGTTTCAAAAGCTTCATTTTTTTTTTTATTTTATCCTGTCTTATGTAAAAAGCTGAAATAATTCACCATTACCCGTTCATTTTTAACAGTATTTGATTCAAACCGCTGTTTGTTTATTGAACAAAAACAATTGATGATTAACAAAAATTTGCATTTAGCTGCGAATGTGAGTGTGTGACTGTCTATCTCTCTATGTTTGCCCTGCGATGGATTGGCAGACTGTCCAGGGTGTCCCCTGCCTTGGCCATTAATCAACTCGGATCAGCTCCAGCACCTTGTGATGCAAACTTAGATAAACCAGTATAAAAGGTCGGTAGATGGAGGATAAAAGATAAACGAACTGGCAGCAGGACACAGCCTGATTGACCGCGATTAGCATATTCAGTTAAAATCCATGTGTATCCCCACAGCTGCAATCAGTTATTATAGATGATATTGATTGGTACATACTCAAGGTGGACAAATAAGTATTTAAACAACCAAGAACGATCACTAAATCTTGTCTGGAGTTCAGTTTAAGTAGCATTTACCCTGTTGTAAAGAAAGAAGAACTCGTTTTACTAATTACTTCATTCTTGGTTTCATGTATGTTATGCAATGCAGAAATGCGTGCAAGGACAGAAATTAATTATTTGTTAAGGAAGATCAATTCAATTTAACCTTTTTAAGATGTATTTCCATGTTTACACTTCCTATGAGATGTTGATACATTTTCTGTTATGAGTAAAGTTTGTCTAGGCCAACGCAGTGATGTGGGAGTGGAAACTCAAAAGCCTGGTGGGATCTAATCAGTACTTTACATGTGTTAAATGCACAGACCTCTAAAGTAATGGTACAATAGCAGCCATTTGCCTTTTCAAACATTAACATTAATTATCCGCTCGCTTCACTAAGTGTCCATTAAGCTATTCTAGTAAGGCAGCAAACACAATGTGCAACACCATGTGCTCAGTTATCATCACTTTTATCAAATACACATTTCCATTTTGTGTCTATCACAAAGTCTCTATAAGTTGGCTGAATTACATTAGGCCAGATTTTGGTTTTGCATCTAGAAAGAGTATTTTATAACTACATACTTTTACTATTCGATATACTGTAAGTGCAGAGTCGCGAAGGACAGACATATGGCAATGCAAATTATATATGCATAAGCTGACACAGCAAGCTAGCTTTAAATGTGACACTTTTTCTTTATTTCTAAATGCGGACGAATGAAGTGAACAGAATTTACACTCACATGCATTGAATGTTGCCTTTTCTTTGATTTGCAGTTTGGTTTGTCTAAATAATAAATATAAATATAAATGCACCTTAAGCAACGACAAGATCACCGAAATATCCAAAATTTGTCTGAACCTTGTGGAAAGACCAGTGTAATGCAGCTTCCTGCAAAATAGAATGAGAAAGTAATTTCACCATTTAGAAGTCTTATCTTCTAAATGCTTCTAAATGCTTCCTCTAACATGACGATATAATTGACTGGAGACATGTCCAATGTGTACGCCAACCTCATGTGCTCCTAAATATAATACTTTTATTTTAGTTCCTATTTTTAGCTCTTTTACAAACAAGCCCTGGCCAAACTGAATGGAGCCATGTAGAAGACTCATGGAACTAAAGTGTTCGAGACAATAAAACATCACAGAAAAAAAATTGCTGCTTTTTAAAGATTGTGAACACATTAGATATTGTCATTTTCCATGTGGAGCTGTGATGCTTTTGTTTTTAAATTATCTAATCTTTTCAGAGATTCTGTGTTGAGATTCTCTTCAGCTCCCACGGATCTTTACAGATTAGGCTCCTTTGCTAACACTTGAAGACTCATGATATGTGTTCCACGGATCAATCTCTATTTATACACCACCTTTCTGATAATCCGATGAAATTGCTTCACAACTGATAAAGCATTTTTAGAGGTTCATCAGATTGTTTAAGCTCAATTTTTGTATTATGAGTTCAAAAGAATCTGCACGTATGTACATAGCTACATTCCATCACTGGTGTCTTTTCAGGATTTTTGTTTGTTTTGACTAAGCAAGCCCCAACTCTGAAAGCAGTCGATTCAAAGTGAATATTTTTTCCATTCATTCCAAATAAATGAAATATCAAACAATGTCTACAAGCCAGCAGTAGCTGTTGCTTTTGACCTACAGGGGTTTTCAAAATGTGGCGGCTGTGTCGTTAAGGAATTTTCTCAGCTGTGTGACTCGAATATAATCCTCACAGCGAGAGTGTCGCAGGCAAAAAAAAAAAAACATGAGCGACGAAAAACTGTGGTTAGCCTGCTGACAGGCGGACAGATGATACTGTAGAAAGAAAGAAGCTTCCAGCCTGATATGGCCACAGCAGGGTGTTCCCTGTTGTGCTGTGGATTCCCAGACCCAATGTGTCAGTACATAGAGGGAAAAAAAAAAAATCCCTGAATGTTTCTTTTTTCAAAGGTTGTCCTCTGCCTTGCACTATGAAGAGATAATCTTGAATGAGCACACTGCTCATGGCCTGGTCAAGAGGGGTTATCATAGCCTTTCTAATTCCATTCTGAAATTAAATCAAGAATATGAGAAGAGACTGTACAAAGTAGGCCACTGCTTTCAAAAGAGCTTCGGTTGCGGCTGTGCTGTGGGAGGACACTATTTTGATTACTGTCAAGTCCTAGTAATAGCAAGAACTGTGTCTTACATAATCACACTTACAATGAACGTTTCCAACGTCATCTACAGCGTAGCTGCTCCATGGCAAGGCTGATCATTTTTAACAGCGATTCCACACGCCTGTAGGTTGAATGTAACAAGATTAAAAGTGAGAGGATGTTCAGATTGTGTATGTCAAGCAAATACAATTTCACAGATAAAGAAATATCTTCTTTCGGATACTTATTCTTGTTGTTGTGCACTTTTGTTTTTTTCTTTTCCAAAAGAATACAAGTATAATATAAGCATAGAGTGTGGGTATATTGTACGTGTGATCTATGCAACGGCCTCTGTTGAGATAAAAGAGAAAAATGTCGACGCTTTGACAAGGAACATGTTGAAAACATAGATCCACAAAATAGCTTCCTTTTGATGTATGCCGTGTGTGATTTATAGTCAGCGCATCCTTTTTTATGGCAATGTATGTCAGAGAGAAAAAAAAAAATCATAACACCACTTTTATGGAGGAGGTAAAAATAGGCTGAGAGACGACATCCTCTGTAGAGTTCTGCACATGTATAATCTGATATGGTGAACGAGGAAATATATATAACGACTTGGGCACAAGTTTTGTTTTTAATTAGTTTCAAATTCATGAAAAGACAATTTCATGATCTATGTGGTGTTATCAGACATGCTGAAGGAATGGGGGGTGGGAGTGAGTAGGCCACAGAATAACCTGGGGTTTCAAAGAGGTCCAGTCTGAAGTCAGAAGTGACAATATGTCAATGTGTCGTCTCTTGTTTTAGAGGTCCGATGTCACATCATCAGTTCGATAATTAGGGCCTGAGGAGGCAGGAGAGCACGATAAACGAGCAAGTAAAAAAGCTGGAGACATGCTATTGCACATTAGCCCTAAACTATTAATACAAACTGTCACTCTAATTAGTGGGTATGAAGAGCCACATGCACACAGAAGCTACCACTAGTCTACTGAGTTACACAAACATTGCTCACAGGCTTGCACACAGCCAAAAAAGAAAAACATCTCAGACGCGCTCTCACGCATTCAGCAGATTGCAGGGCCCTTCCTCCGCACATGGAAGCTTAGCTCGAACTGTGATTCTCAAAGTGACTCTTTTCAGGAGAGTGAAAGAGAGGAAGAGAGCATGGCAAAGAGAGGGAAAAGTTCAAATCAGGAGCTGAGGGGAGTCTTGGATGGAGGATTGAAGAAAAAAAAAAAAAAGCTGCACGAGAAAAGGATCTGGAGAGATTTCTCTGGGTCAAGTTAATGACAGATGTGGATACATGTTCACGTGCAGCCCCGCAGCGCACATGCTCAGAGACAGACAGGGTGGACGGCAGAGTTTTCAAGACCTCCCACCTCAACTTACCCCAACAGCATTAATTATACACAACCTCTTTCCATCTTCAGAGACAAAGAGGCGTGCGCTCTAAAGAGGTTAAAAGCCATTGGATGATTTATATATGGGTGAGCTGATTGGTGTGGCTGTCTGTGATAAAGGTGGCTCAATGTTGGGAGTGAAAAGCACTTGGGGAAATTGTTTCGAGTTTTCTTTACTGGCTATGATATTAATGGATGCAAAAGATAGGTGAGCTCTCTGAGCACCGTGTACACCGATCATTGATCGTTTGTGGATTGGATGTTGACAGCTTCTTTTGTGATGTGAACTGCTAAATGCAACCTTGTGTCCACACGCACTCATGCAAAAACACTGCAAATGAAGCGCAGCCCTTCTGATCTGAACAGAGACAGCTTTCATCCAAAGGCACGCCGTCAAGACCTGCAACAAAATCTGGATTACCAGTAATATGCCACACATGACAAAATCTTCACGACAGCCGATAGGAGGCTTATTTTGAATCGAGTGCTCTCACATTCGCACTTTATTCAGTATGCGTATAAACATGGTCAGGAATACAAACTGTTTCCTTATCTCGGATACATTTCCATTTGATGATCAAATAATCATATTCCACTTTTGCAGAAAAAAAGCTCCAGAGTGGCTTGTTGATAATATCCCGAGTTATATTTATACATTTTTGATTCTCTGTGGTGCTCTTATATGCACATATTGACAGCTTTATCTCAGGAATTACATAACAAGTATTCAGTGATGTTCTCTTTTTAAATGGAAGAGCTATAAGTGGATATGCAAACACGTTTAAATATAGAACACATACAAAATGCATGCATTCATATTTCTGCGCTTTCATTTATGCATGAAAAATTATTAAAAGGCAGACAATCATGTACGTAAATACACATGCGCATACACAACCTTAGAAATGGGGATAGTAAACACACAACCAGACACACACACACTGAAAATAATTGAAAAGCACGAGATCACACACGGATAAATACACTGTGAATTGCATTCACACTCCAGCACAGTTTTGTGGATGGATGTATTATTCAGTCTTTATCATGATGTCGCACAATGGTGAATTTTTTTTTTTTAT
Organism: Parablennius parvicornis; assembly: GCA_900302745.1. NCBI lineage: Eukaryota > Metazoa > Chordata > Actinopteri > Blenniiformes > Blenniidae > Parablennius > Parablennius parvicornis. The sequence goes on along the minus strand of OMNM01018199.1, from coordinate 18,713 downwards.
ATTAATTTTTGCTATTAATAAGAATACGAAGAATAAATATGTATTCACAGAGATATTGCATCTAAATACCTTGTGAAAGATTACATTCTCACTACACAGTGTAGCATGTTTGGATTTTAATGGACCGTCTACTCGCGTTGGAGCACATTCTTCACAACAGTAGAAAAAACATCCAAAAATATTTTTGCAGGCAAATAGCTTAACAAATGAAAGCCATGAAAGATAGATGAGGAAGTCAGTGCTTCATTCATATTTGATAGCTGGGCTTAAGATGCATTACCCAACCAACACAACGAGCCACATACCGACAGTCCCAGAAATAATGAGCTGGAAGGAGCATCTGGAATGCCAGAGGTGTGTGTGTGTGTGTATTTTGGACCTGAGCTTTCTTTCAGCAACACTAAAACAAGTCCTCACAACTTAAATGAACAAATTAGAATTTAAAGACAAGGATTATGGTCATGGTTCATCCAGTAGTGGATATGATTACAGTCCGTCTCCAGAGATTTAGTGCTTGTACATCAATGTAGTGTTCTCTGAAGTGATAGAAGATAAACATGTTTGTGTTTATGTGTGAGGGGGGGATTACGCCGGACAGTGGCAAAGAAATTCTGTCTCACAGTGTGACAGGCGGACAGCTGTTGTCTCTTCTGCCCTGTCTTTTCATGTGCTGTAACAGCAGAGGTCCAACACAAATGGCACGTGAATCACACCTGTTAATATAGACGAGTTATAAATGGAAGGAAAGAACAACAAAACCAAGTCTCTTGGTGAAGTTAAGGGCTTCAACAAGCTGCCACAACAACTTCAGTACACTTCAGCATTGAAGTCTGTACAATTCCAGTGGAAAGATGAACGTCCCAAGTATCTTCACATTAGAGATTAAGTGATCTGGTGCTGCTGTTTCCACAAATATGTGTACCATTATCGGTTGTCCCATCATGGAATTCTCAATCTGACGTCAAGTAATTTGACAGCTTTATGCATTTCAACCCTTATATCATTTGACTATGACAATTTTGATCTGAATGTAAGCAACAATTTAGTCACCTGAGGAAGATATAGTCTGATGTTTTTCTGACCTAAATACCAGTGGACAGGGATTGTAATCATCCGATGTGTGCTTGTGACCACTGATGCACACACATACACACACAGTTGAATCTCCTGTCCCCTGCATCACAACAATGAACCATCATTTTGTCTTGTAATCCTGATGGAAAATCAGAATCAACCAGGAGTGCTCAGCATGTTTACACATCCCACAAAGCATGATTGGATGTTAATTACTTTAGTGTATCATGCAGTGCACCTGTGAGGAAACACTCACTCGTTTATTCAGTTTTTTATTTATTTTTATAGAATTAACTGAATGTGCATAAATGCTTGGCAGTATATTCCTCCATTATGTTAAGTCACAGGCGTTTACATCACCAAATTTGCTAAATTTCCCCCTTCATTAACATAATGTTTTACAGGGAAGTAGACAGGTAAATACTGAGTATAAGGTTTCCTTCCTGAGTGTGTGTGTCCGTGTGTGTGGCCCAGGGTGCCCATTAAGGGCTCCCCTTGTCTGCCAGTCAACCAGGCATCAGATCAGCTGATGTGGCTGGATCGATAAGCAGGCAGGCGGACTCTTCATTAGGACTCCCTTGGGCCAGGCCACCTGCCACTCACTCACTGACTCCTCTCTGGCAAGAGCTCCATAGTCTCCCTCTGGTCGTTTCCGTTCAATACATCTTGTATCCCCACTTCTGCGTCTTCCATGGCATCTTTTGAGTGTTTTTTTTTTTTCTGATCTAGAAAGAAAACCACATGCTTCCTCTGACCCCGGTGCTGACACCCATCAAGACTGCTGTTACAGTTTACAGGTGCCAAAGCTGTAATAAAAGTCTGAATCTCTGTGAGAATTGGAACACACTGGCACTGTGACATTCAGATTCAAGAAGACTCAGACATGTGCTGATTAAAGCAAAAACATTTCAACAAAGAGACAACTGTGGACAACAGGAGTGTTGACAGTCCCGCAGGAGCAGCCACAGGTTGTGAGTAACTCGATCCATTCAAAAGCACTGAAGAGGAAGATCTAAATGTGTATGTTCATGTGCCTTTACAAGCCGCTGACTCATGTGAACAACTCTTCTCACTCGTTCAATTCATCAGAAACAAAATACATGAAACCTTTTACCATCGCAAAGCATAATGAGGCTACAACTGGAGTTACACTTACGGGTGCTGTATGTCATGTCACATTATTTGAGGGGGTTGTCAGACAAAGCATATCTCAAGAAAAACATAGGATTAGAATGGAGCACGTTTACCAATGCCGCATGTCTAAGGCATCAAAATCCTTAAGGCTAATCATCATTTTGAGAATTTAATCAAAGAGCTGCTGTGGGAAGCAGCTTGGAAGTAACCTAGCCAACCGCGCTGGCACATTCAACTTCCCCCCCTTCAATGTTGCACAAAGGTCTAATGGCTGTGGCACTTGAGCTTGATGAAAGCAGGCCGATGAAAGCAGAGTTAGGCAGTTTGAGGAGCTGGCCCTGCTCGTTGCCACTCCTCCACATGTCTGCAGGCTCATTACCAGCAAGCGGGCTCAAGAGCGCAGCCCTATATGCAGCATTTCCATACCGCTACCCACTGAGCATTGCTCACCTGTCACTTTGCTTGTACTGAACTGGGCATTTATACATGGCACTATGAGCTCGGACGGTTTTCAACAGTTAAAGGAAGCCTGTCATATTCACTTCCTTCATGTAGCAGATGTTCTAATCAAAGATTCTGGTTTTTTTCTTGTTTCTTTCAGCAACAGCCAATTATGCCACACTGCAATATTGACAATAAGTTTGTCAATGCAGGACTATAGGACTCACTTTTTAAAGAGGCCTTATGTGAGCTAGTTATTTCACAGCGATCTGCTTCATGCGCTGATTTTTGGGTTCCACGACTCAAAACAATAGCAGGAAGGGAGTGTTGCAGCATGCCACAGAGATTCACCCAGCAGGGGTAGGTGAGGATAGCAACCACAAGTAATTAGCCGCCATCTGACGGTGTGAGTCTTCTGACTTGTTGTCTCTCTGCTGAGAGATTTCCGGAGCCCTGCGATGCAAATCCTTATTGATCATCTCACTGAAAAGGTCATTGACTTGGCTCTGTGCCGGAACACCTCCTCTCTCCTGGTATTCTCTGGAACTCTGCAGCGCTCTGCAGCCCAGGCAGGGTGGCGTCGCACACCTAGGATACAGCATCCTGTGTAATACCATTACAAACATTTGTACCAATGAGGACTGACTTTTAAATGTGAGGAGCAAATCATTAATTGACAATATGATGCAACAAACTGTCAAACTATCAGTTGGTGGAGGTCAGTAAGCAGATGAATATAAATAAATAAATTCAACTAAACACAATGCTTTACAACTACACAGTGAACTAGTTGATAGTGTGAGGCATACAGGCTGTGGTGTGGATGTGACTTTAGTGTTCTTCACTTGAGTTTCACTCTATATTTGGGGTAGGCAACATCTCTGATTCAATTAGATTTTAAAATATATTGTATTATAACCTCTGTAAAACCCATTCACTATTGGACTAATACATTTAATTTCTTCCTACAGTTAACAAAACATAATTACGCTTAAGAGAATATAAGTAAGATTGGAGGCATATCCTTCCCACCCCTTCAAATTGCACCATGGATGAAGGATTACTTTTGCACCAGAGTTGATTTTTGTACATCTCAAAATTTATTAAATGTCCATTAGATCTGTGAATGTGTTTTATCATAGATTTGACTAAACTAGTTATGTAGGTAATACCTGAAGGTGTAACAGCAGTGATAGTTTGCAGCCAGCAGGTCAGTGAGGCCAAAGCAGGCACCATGTTACCATGTCTGCTGTGTACTGTGCTTTAATAATGTTACGCTTAGAATTTCAACCAAAACTTTTAGTGACATAAAAGTACAAGAAGATAAAAAAGAGAGAATAAGTCTTATACATTTTACTAAGTTGAGAAGTTAAAAAAAATTGAAAATAACCCCGTGTGTGAGAGCGTGACCACGTCAAGAGACATCCGCTGATGAATATGTTTTATCGTGTCTGAGTAAGGCATCAGCTCACTGATTTACATGATTAACACTGTGTGTGTGCTGCATCAATCTAAGTTAAATTTCAATTGCCAGGGCAGTCGGTTGTCTCTCTGACCAAGCACATCATCACCACATCAGTAATGAATTATGCAGAGGCAGGAATAGCTTCTTTTTTTTTTTCCCCTTCCCAGACCTGGCAACTGCTAAAGAACTCTGAGTGCTGCTTCTCTTTCAAATGAACATTAGCCAGTTCTTAGATGCTTAAGCGTGGAGCTTGACTGCTTCCTGCTATTTTATTTCTGCCTCTGCACCAACAGATTAGATTAATAGACTACAGTAAAGACTTCCCTGCTTGAAAAAATATTTTCTCAAACATTTTCTGATTCTGAATGACTCTGACATGCTATTGAACTTCATCTGGGGTTCACTGCTGAGTCAAGTAAAAAAAAAAAAGGGGCTGATAAAGTATGTCGGGTGTTGTTTGTTATGCAAACTGTACACGCATGCATGCTGATGTGTACATTCTACATGCAGGAAACCATTGCAATTAACTTGGACAGCTGACAAAGCCTCTGCACAGTGATGAGGCATTTCATTCACACATCGCTACACCCAAACAGCAAGGGATCTGTTCATTTGACCTGCATCACTAACCCCCCTTTAAGTGCAACATAAGCCCCCCAAGAGAAGGCAAAATTGAATTTAATCATGTGCTGTGAAAAGAAATGTCAATGTCTTTAGCACTCCAAATCAGTTTCATGTCAAGGTGTGGGACTTATTTTTACTCCTGGGAAAATGATGAGAACACAGCGTCAGGCACAAAGATCTCACACCATTTCTGAGAAACTCAAGTGATTGCACGAGTTCAGTAGTTTTTCTATTGCTTCTCACTTAGGCTGTGAATGGCCGGCAAACAGGATGGATGGTGCAAGTCTTTCTACCGACTGCAGCTTTGCATTTCCATCCATCCATCCATTTGGAGCTGAACCCATCCTCCCCTGACAATGAGTGAAAGGCGGGTTTCACTCTGGAGAGGTCATCAGTCCATCACAAGGCAAACTCAAAGAGACAGGCAGTCACATACACACCTGAAAGCCATCCAGAGTCACCAATTAGCCTAAAGATACCAGTCTTTTGCATTGTGGGAGGGGGCCAGAGGAAATGAAAAAACCTTTTGCATTCACAGAAATAACATCAAGACAGTTTACTTCCCTAATTGTGAGCAGAAAAACCAGTGGTCTGTGCAGGGTCGTGCTTAGAAACTAATAGATAGATAGATAGATAGCACTGGCTCCATCTATCTTTTACCTTGAGTAGAGATGGATGCAGGATTAACTTTGGACACAGATCGACAGATAACACACTGACGTTCACACCTAATTCACCAAATGCAAGTTTTGGAAACTAGAATACATGGAGAAATCCCATACACACAAACTCTGCACAAAAATGCCCCAAGCACAGACATTAACTGAGGACATTCTTGCTGTGAGGCCAGAGCGATCGGCGCTACATTACAGGGTGGTCCAATAGTTCCCAACTTCATTATTCACCATTTGAAGCTCCAAAAGGGCTTTGGGCCAATATCTGGACCTGGCTATAAAATAGGTTGTTGGAACAAATTAATAATATCTCTAAAAGCAGAGGTACACTTAGACAAACTGCGCTCAGACAGAACAAACACAATACGCAAAGAAAAAAAAAACAAATCAACACCATTTCATTTTGTCCAAAGGAAATACATACAGTTTATTTCCCTGGGGGGAAAGGCAGTCCATTTAGTAAGCAATCAAGTAATCTGATGAAGTGAAATGAATGGGAGTGCAGTGGAATGGCTAATCGCCTGTGGAAGCATTTTATCTCATAGGAACACATTAAGAGGTATTCTGTCAATGTAGGCTATGCTGGGGGAGGCTGTGAAAAATCAGTCTGCCGGGGTGTGAATTGATGTGACTCTGGTGTTCTCTTTAGCAAAATACATAATTTCTGCCAAATATGATTTGCTCTTAGACAGGTTTCAGCATTGCGTTTGACAGGGAGAGAAAAAAAAAACAGAGCTGGGAGAAATCACAGAAAACACACATCCGAGTCTCTGGGGTCAAACTCTGGCATATAGAAAATTGTAAGCAATGCGAAGAATTCATAGTAGTGACTGTTATGTGTGCTCCCATTTACATCAGAGTCTTTGTCACCAACAGATATTTCTAAGGTCCGCCATGTCTGTTCGCTGTGGGAGCGAGTGGAGTGACAGACTCCAGTTTTCAGTGGACAAGTGTGATATGTGCTGTGACTGTTCTCCTCTCCCTCCCCGTGGAAATGCTTCTCATAATTAAATCCATCTGCAGTGTCACCATAAATATCGCACAAGATCTGGATTACGCAACTCTGCTGTTTTACACAGCCAGTAAGGAAAAGTCTGAAATGGCCCTTCGGAACGTAGATTGTGACCGTAAAATGTGACACGTGCAATTGCAAGATGTTAGTGGAGATGTGGTCATAATGACAGTATTGGAACAAAAGGAAATACTGGATCCCAATCCACTCATTCAAATATGTGTAATTTCAGCAATACTTGAACAATATTAATCCTCATAAATTGAATATTTATTTCATGAGAGGATTTAAAGCCAGACTTCTTTTCTGAAATAATTGTTCAAGGTATATAGTTTAGACAGGAACAAGGGCAAGTCACCTAAGATCAGGTCCGGTGTGTACTGAACCCAAAATTAGTGGTAAAGATGGCACAATTTCAGCTTTTTCCAAATTTAAAAAAAATAAATAAAAGAGTTAGACATATATTTGGTTAAATATTCATGATTATTTCAACACTTCTTATACTTACATATTTCTAACACAGGTATGGTAACTATAGGTTAAACTTTACATTCACACACATTTCTCTGGGTTAAGCCCAAACACATCAACGTGTTCCTAAGATCAGGCCGCACGCTTGCAGGTAGAGTTTGGTAAATTTTCCAGGAAAGAGGTCACATTCGTTGGGCATTAAAATTCAGGCCCTGAGCGTCAATTTTGTTGCAATTAATTCAATTTTTTTCCAATTCAGTTCCTGCTCAAAAGGCAACATGAGTCATCTCAGGGCACTTTGCATAAAACTAATAATTCCAACAGAGGGAAGGCAAAATGGCCTCTTGAGTGAGCAAAACCAGTAAAAGAGGCCTTGATGAGCGAGGGGAAGACCCAAAAAGGGATTTTTGCCGCATTGACACCAAATAAAATTTGTCTGTAGATTTATACTTTATAATAACAATATACTTTTTCATATATACTTTTTCAGTCAATATTAAATCCGAAGCCTATGTTGTATTCATGAAATAATAAAAAAAAAATGCAATCAATCATTGGTCAAGTGAAGCTGTTTTGCAATTCTTTCAATTTATTTGAATAAATTATTGGCCATCCTAAAACACATAATTAGATACCATGCCAAAGCTTAGAAGCCTTTGCTTGTGCAAAACATTGCATCCCTCGGATCAGAGTACTTGATACATTTACTTTAAAAATATGAAGAAAAACAATGAATACATGAAGCTAGTGGAAGAGGCAATATATCCATAGTCACACATTACATTCAATTATGCTAGTTAGACCTTTGTAGAACACTTTATATGCAAATAAAACAATAAATGGAGGGACAGAGGTATTTAAAAGTGTTTGGCTACTTTCACAAAAGATTAAGAAGTCCTTCTCATTCTAAATTGACAATGCAGAAATTAAGTTTAGTGGGTTTCAATTGTACCTACCGGTGTTTATATACGCTAAGTTTAAAGTGTTTATTCCTTGAAATACCCTTCAATCTAATGATGTTACCCATATTGAATGATCTCAAGTTTTCTTTTTTTTTTAAGATTTCAGTGAGATTAGAGAAAAAAGGAAAGCAAAAGAGAGGAAAAGAAATACCACTCAAGATATTCCAGTCTTGAACAAAGCGATGGACCAGACGTGCGTCGCCATCCCTGCATCCGCTCTGGCAGAGAGAGAAAAAAAACTCAAGTGTTAAAAGAATCAAGAACAGAAAGAATGTGAGCGCGGTGGCTGATCCAGAACCACCTGTTGTCTTTTTCCGCCAGCAACTGAGCGCCTGTGGTCACAATCATCTGTGTAGCAAGTCTGAGTAAGTGACAAGTGACTCATTATCCAGGACTAGTCCATTGATGTCATTACAAAAGCTATGGCCTGTTAATTTGCAGCTTCATCCTGACCGTGGCAATAATTGAAAAACTGAGAAAGATATTATCCACAATCGCCCTCATTATTAAAGTCAAATATTCCCATCTACATGTTTTAATGATTAACACTTCTGTTCAAACAGTTCAGATTGAAAACGGGATCATAAGAATTTTTAATGAGATAATGAAAACTTTGGAAATTATCAATTAACTCCACGGATGTCTTTGCTGCACGAACGACGCCTGAATTCAAATCAGTGCACTGCAGGAAACAGCCCCGTCTTCACAGCTGAATCGAAATCTGGGAAGGAGGGACTTGTAAGATATTCCTTGAGTTCCTGGTGAGGTCCAACTCACTCGAAAAAACAGACGGGGGTGATTTGAGGCAAATAAGCAACAAGTAATCCGCCTTTGATGCTGCATTGGCTGGTTTCACAGACATGGATTAGATGAGCTTGATCCTACACTGAAGAAGGCTTTCTGCTGAAAAAACACTTTGAGTCCAGGCACGCCTGTGAAACCAACCCCCCAAAGCAGTGATTTCCAGCAGGGGCTCTGGGACGTCCTTTACAGTTACACATGCTGAATACAACCATAAGGAGGGAAACTGACCCAACAAAGTGTATAAGAAAGTGGGAGTGTCCACATTTGGCAAGAATTAGAGCTTGAAAAAGATGTCCACACTTTGGTTAACACTTTCATTTCATTATGAGAAGGTCCCCGAACAGGGTTCAGGTTAGGCTCGGGGGCCTTTCTGTTCACTGTTTGCATCTTCTCTTTGTTTTCTTCCCTCAGTCTAAAAACATGCATTTGAGGTTAATAAGCAAAATTGTTCGTAGGAGTGAATGTGAGTGTGTGTGATTGCCTATGACTGATCTGTGCAATGTGCATCCTGTCTTTACCCCAATGACCCAGTGTTGGTTAAAGCAGTATATAGATGCATGGAGATATTTGTAAGAGGTCTTTCTACTGAACAGGAGAATTCCTGGAGAAAAAGATTGAGAGCTGTGGAATAAAACATTGGAACAAAAATCATGAAACATAATTTCTTTCGTTGGTTATTGTGCCCCAGAGTTATTGTAACATTTCTGTTTCAAATCTTTGTTCTTTTCGTCAAGCAATAAAGCTTTAATTGGTTGCAGTTTCACATTCAATATCTGCACAGTTCATCCAGGATTTTGCAGGATTGGCCTGCAAAAAAAAACGAACAAGGTTACTCACTTGAAAATATACACTCCGTCAAATAATAATGGCGCATACAATCAAGCAAAAACCTGTAATTTTCTTCTGACATAATCGATCACATTGTGAGATAGTTCGTTCGGGTCATTACCGATAAAACGACTGAGAGGCTTCTCGGAAACCTTGCTGCTCTCTTCGCCACACAATCTCCCTCATCAGATGCCAGGTGGTGACGGTGAATAAGAAATGTGATTCTATCTCTGTATCTAGGGCTCACATGTTTTCCGCACTGTCTGGAGTCCCTCCTGAAAGTAAAAGTGTGTCATGTAGTGCACGCAGCCAACAGCCACGGCTCTGGCGCTGTGTCCTGGGTATTGGAGATTACATAAACCTAACCGACATGCAGTGTGGAAATGGCTTCCAATCGGTGTGTGCATGTGCTGCATGTGTTGGTGTGTTGTTTTTTTTTTCTCTCGCTCCTCCTATGGTTCCTCTCACTCCCTGACAACTGAAGCCTGAGCATCTCCAAAGACTTGCACCATGGGGAGCCTTGTTTTGTATTATCATTAAAGACACATATGGGGTGTGAAAGACTGTGGCGCTGCATCTCTGCCTTTCCGGATCAAAAAACTAGGCCTGCGCTGTGTGAACAGATTCCAAACAACGGCACACTGAGTTTAAGAATATTTTACAAAAAATTCTGTGATGTGTTTTTACAACAAACACGTCCAAAATGCAATACAGGAGACGTCAGCATGGCAGACTTGTGCAGTTCGTTGGAATGTGAATATTTATTGGCAGGTTTCCCATCAGAGCATGTCATCCTGCGCGAGAAAAGAAACAGGTTGTCATGCGTCATCGACAGCGGGGCACAAAATATTCGCTGCTATTCTTCTTGGCAGCGAGCTGTTTGTTAACTGGAACGATGCACTTCCCAACATGTCCGGTTGCATCAGAATTTGCAGTTTTTTTCTTTTTAGTAGAACTATAAGTTTAAAAAGGAAACTATGGATTTACCCTTCATCCTTGCACACCTCTCACTGCACACACTGTGTCCAATGAAACAAACAGCAGAGCACCATCAGTGAGTAATTGGGAGAGACTGTGGGGCAGAGTGTCACCACCGGAGGAAACGGAGAGACTTGGTTTTCGGTGCAGCATGTCGCCATCTCGCTCAGCAGCTGGTGATCAACCCAATCAGATATGGTTGGAAAACTTATTTCCCCCCATATCTCTCCTTTTCTCCTCTCATTATCCTCTGTGCGTCTTGATTCATGTCTGCAGCAGTTGAACGTGGATGAAAGTCTGTTTTAATAACTGTGGACGTAGATGAGTCACGGTGTAATTGAAAAAACAATTGGTAACTGTGAGGTGTACAATAATATCAGCATCTTTTTTATTTTAGTGTTCTGAATGCATTTACATAGAACTGAAATGATGTAAGCTTTATGGTTATGAACAGGCACGGCAAATACACATCAAATAGACATCAATTGTGATTTGTTTATTAGAACTAAGAAAGATTACAAAAACATACTGGTAATTATATCCTTCACTTTCTCACCAACAATAAGGCCACTGCAGTTACTGACAGCATTAATATACCAGACACATTTCTGAATTCCAGCGCCGTTATTAGTGCATGTTTACCATTTAAATAACTGAAATGCTTCCCATTACAAATAGGAGATATGTGCATACCATTGTAAAACAGCTCTGCACGATTCATTAAAGCTGGGCGACAATACAATCAGCCACTTTACAAGTTGAAGTGCTCCAACGAATCCCTGGAAGTATTGACTTTTACAACAGTGGGTTATATTAAAATTAAAAAAAAAAAAAACCTCTGCATGACCTGCCATGGAGATAGCCATCCCAGACTGGGAAATATCAGTTTTACTGCCGGCGCGTGTACCATATCAAATTAGCATACAAAATAACACCACAGTAAAAATGTTTTACAATGTAGAACGTGGCTGGAATAACAGATGGAGGGTAGGGGGGAACAATAAATAACCCTTTTTAATAACAGGATAGAATATTTATACTGCACTCAGGCTAAAGACATAAAGTGATGGAAATGGAAAAGCTGTCACTTCTTAAGTGTTCAATACATAAAGCATGAGCACTGCATTAAAAGGGCAATTTCACATGATCTTGGATGATTCTGGTCTGTCATGGATGATGCACACTGATGTCCTAACACAGAGGACAAGAAACAAAGAGTCAAACAGCACCCATTACAAAGTCAGGACAAAGATGGGCCTTGACTCCTTTTTGTAAAGCCCTCGATCTCCCCACTGGGCATTTGGTGCATTTCACTTATTATCTTCCACTGCACGCTGCAATGTTTTGCTATTCATATCCCAAACAAAAAGCCTTTATGAACGACTGGAAACTTAAAAGCCAGGAATTAAGTCCCTATTTCAGTATGCTTTCTTCCGTCTCTCTCAATATCTCCCGCTACCATTTTCCAAGGTCTGCACAAGATAAAAGTAATCTTGAAATGCTCAAAGAGCCAAAGAAATGTTTCTTGTAGAACGTGAGCTCAGTTGTTATCAGTATCTCGCAATGTCGCCATCATTTTCACCACATTTGGCAAACCAAGTGATTCTAATTCTGCTTCATTTCCAGCACAAGTTACTGGAAAAAATCACATTTTTCTGTCTCCCTTTCATGGTACTGTGAGTCTATGCTCTGAATCAACAGTGAAAATCTATTTCAGCACAATCGTCCCCTCCACATCAATTTCTAACGGGGATCCTTTGAGACCGATGGGTCCGCAGCCTGTGAAGGTTAATGGTAAGGAAGAGGTCACAAATTGCTTCATTCACTCTCCTCCATTATCAGCTTCGGCTGTCAAAAACTGTACTCTCATTGACTTCCGGTTATAAATCAAACCTCAAACACGTGCGTACACAAGTGCTCGTCTGAGGACCATTTGGCTGCCGAGAGCACCAACGGACGAGTCCTCCACCCCACACCTTCGACGCAGGAAGGAAGAGGAGGTGATGGAGAATTGGGAAAAGACCAGAAAATCAATCAGGGAGCCATCTGGCGTCCCAGCGCTCTGGAGACACCGACAACTGTTACCACCTCCGCCGTGTTTTTCCTCTGCAGAGCCTGAGGGACGACCGCACAAGTGACCGCAGCTCCGGCTCACCGGGATCTACAGCTGTCTGATTCTGATGGAGGCACAAAGAAGCCACATGCACACAATCGGTGCAAACCCACCAGGGTAAATGCAGAGCCTCAAGTGCTCGTCTACACGGTGCCGACACTGTCGCACACAGAGACAGAAAAGTGATACAGGAGTAAACAGTCAGCATTCTTCATTGATTCCTAAATCCGGTTATAAAACACAGTGTTTTTCAAATATCAGGCACTTTCTAAAGGTTTCCATGTAGATAAATAACACAAGGGACAAGAACGCTTTCTTGAGATTTCAGTGTCAAAGCTTTCAACAAAATTAAAGAGGATCCATTAAGCTTTTCCAGAAATTGTTACGCATCAGTTTACCGTGACTGTGATTCTGTGATTGGAATAACTAAAGTAAATTAAATAAAAGTCTGAAGTTTTTAAGAGCTAGATTTTTTTTTCTTGTTAATTCAAGCTATGCAGCACCTTCAGAGGTCCTTGTGGGAAGGCCACTGACACCATGATGCACCAGACAATGGTTTCCACAGCTTTTTCAAGGACAGTGAGGAACTACTAGGCTGCAGATTGTGGAGTCATCTTTACAACAGATGAAGTTTACAACGTTGCTCTTTATGTTCTAGTTTAAGGGTGACACAAGTGTTTGTTTTCTTTAAATATGAATTAAGACTTGACTATTTTAAGGAGATAATCATTAACAAAAATGCAATTTTTTTTTTTTTTTACTTTTTGTTTTAAAAAAAATTGGCCATCATGTCAAGGATTAATTGCAACATGGACAAGAAAGATGGCCACAGTTTCCCCAACTCTGCTGTATATTCCTATATGGTCAAGACAATGATGTTGGAGTCAAACTACTAGCACGAGATGCCCCAATTCTGCATGTTCGGCATAAATGAAAAAGGAGGATTGCTGAAGTATTGACTAATCAGACCAGACCAGACTCATACAGACAATAAAATGAGAGATATTTTGAAATGCCACATAGATTTAATGTAAAGTATTCCCTCATTATTAGAAAAATAAAAAATTAAATTGAGCCCAATACATCCTCTTTCGTGGATAATATCACACTCATTTATGACAAGAGTTAAGAAATGCCATGAAATGATTGCATCTATGAAACGCATCATAAAAAAACAAAGTTGACACCACATACATTCATAAAATATGGCTATGAATTAGTCTTTTCAAACTGCATGTAACTTAAAAAGCATGAAAAAGATTTGTACTATCATCTTTAAAAAAAAAAAAAAAAAAAAAAAACCTACATCCAAAAATGACTAAAAAAATCCAGCTGAGAGAAGCAGGTCATTTCACGTACAGAACATTGCATTGCTCGATACATTCAGCACACAGTAAGACTGAAGAACGTCTTCCCATCAGTAGTAACGTGATTATGTTGCAGAGGTACGCGGTATTTGCATAATGCCTGCGATCGGTGGCTTTTTTTTATTGTTTGTTTTAAATAAGACACTTTTATGAAGAGTCAGCAAGCGCTCACAATGTCCTAAAAAGATTCTCAATAAAAAAAATATATATACCTGAAGATTTTTCCCACTTCTTAACAAACACACCGTTCAGTGAGAGGGAGAGAGAATTATTGAGGAGCGCTGGCGCCCTCTGCAGGAGGAGATGCAAATATCAAGCGACGCCTCCTGACATGGTTCTGAAATCTCACTGGAATGCCAGCCACCAGCTCATAAGAGGCTCCGAGTTGGTTGACAGATTTATGAAGCAGTTGCTTTCTTTTGAATGGATGCTAATGTTTCTGGGCCGCTCAGTTCGCTGTTTCCCGACAGCGCCAAGCGGATCTCTCTTTCAAAAGACTGCACGAGTGATGAATGGTGAATGAAAAACAAAGAAGTGGAAACGACAGCATGTAGGTACAGTTGTGCAGATGAGCTCTAATTTGCCACAATTTCCTTGACTAGAAAAATAATGCGCATTGCCGTCAGCCCTGGTCTCCCAGCAACATTAACTCTCTTCTAGAAAGTCCTTCACATAACAAGTATAACTCTTCAAAGTTTTCAATTGGTCCATGATATCCAGCTGGCAAAGAAATGCGCACAAGTCGACGTTGGAAGGAATCATGTTGTCCGTGGAGCCACTTCCAGGGCAGGTAAACATTTAAAAATCCAATCCACTAACATCGCTCCACAGCATTAAAGGCACTTAGATGAAAAAAAAATAAAATACAAAACGGGTTCGTACAGTTACATTCTCTCTTCAAAAAACCACTTTTGACGCAGACTGTTGGAGCAGGGTCGGAGGCAGGGCGCTGGAGTCCCGTTGTCCGTGTCGTCCACTGCCTCCACACACTTCTGGCTCTGGACGTGGTAGAAACTCCCATCCTGTAAACAAGAAATGGTCTGGAATTTAAAAGCATGTACAATAATTCACAAATTCATTTAAAATTGAATCACAGAGATATATTTACACCTCACCTCTCGGAGGACAAATTTCTGGTCTGCAGGTACAGACTGTCCTCGTTTCTTGCAGAGCTGGACAGTCAGGTAGGTGCTGATGTTGTCGCCCACGACACACCCGGCAGGTTCTCTCGTATTGTAGCAGATCTCGCCATCCACGGAGTACTCGAAAAACTGCGGAATAATAAAAGTGGAAGGCAAGTGGACTCTTTTCTCTAATTCAACAAGTAAAATCAAAACCCAAAGTTGTTATATTACAACAGCAGCAGCATTTTCTTATCAGGGAATCTGTACTTTCAGGTGTGTGTGACTCAGAAAAATACAATGCGGCAAAAAATAACTAAATAAACACACAGATATAGTGCTCACATAGGAGGCTTCAACATGTGCTTGTAGGTGTTTGTTGACACACACAAATGAACACCGCCACTGTGTGTGTGCAGGCTATGAATGAAAGTGTGCAATGTGATTCTGCTGCATGCGGAGCACTCTCCTGAGGTAGTCGGCACAGGCACCGCAGAGCCCATTTTCTACAAAGATGACCCCAGTGTGTGTCCACAGACAAGTTCTGGAATAACAATGTTAAATTTCACAGTGCTTTCTGCATTACAGACGGCCACGGAGAAAAGGCACTGAGAAACGCTGCCCTCCCTTTGTATCAACAAGGCCGACGTATCATTTTACCACCTGGGATAAGCAAACAACTCCATTATCTTCAGGTTAGTACCACAACAAGCCCTTACAGTCTACAAAGGGGGAAACAAATATTATTTCCTTACTCTGAGGAAATATGAGAAGCTATATTTGGCCGTGTTGTTTTGGGTAGGAGAGAACAAGTAGTGATGAAGACTAAAGAGAAGAGAGGATTTCTTTTTTTTTTTTTTTTTTTTTTTAAAGGAAAATAAAA